>APFE031204991.1:0-30665 GCA_000404065.3 Pinus taeda
CTCTACTCCTTATTAGTAAATTATATATTACAGAGCAATGGAACACATAAAACATTGCATTAATATAAACACAGAAACTGCATAAAACAAGAGAGACACAGATATACACGGTTCACCTAGTTTGGGCTACGTCCATGGAGAAACAACGAGTCCTTGTTTTTATATTATCTAGCAAACTCAAGAGATACAACCTACAACATACTCATTGTAACTCCCTCTTCACCCTCAATATCCTCTCTCTTCCTCACTCAGAATACAAATATACTTAGATGCAATACAATTCCCTCATATATAGTGAGGGGTTGCCTTCTAGGGCAAGAAAACCTATATTAAACATAACTTCTACCATCAGATCTCTACCTAATGAACGACCCATATTGAGTACGAAATTACAACATTTTAGAAGGAAATTTTACATCAATTCTTCGCTTTAAGGGTGCTGCCCCTGAAACTCCCCAAAGGTCACAACTGCCCCTCCTAGACCCCCCCTGCAGTGTATATTTTATGGGCGGCATTGCACCCCATTTTGGACTAGGGTCCAATGCCACGATACCTTTGTATATAGTAGATAATCAGGCTCCACACCCAACAATCTCCCACTTGGAGACTGATTATAGCAACTCCACCACTGCTTCATTTTCTAGACAATGACTCCACTTTGGACCTGACTATTTCTCATATTCTTCATCATACTTGAAGACCAATTGAAACTGAGAAGATTCTCAGTTTCTCCTTGGTTACAACTTTTGTTATCATATCTGCAGGATTCTGGCTAGTGTGTATCTTTTCCAACTTCAATTGTCCATCTTCCAATGTTGATCGTATGAAATGGTACTTGAGTTGTATATGCTTAGTCTTGGAATGAAATATAGAGTTATTTGCAAGATGTATGGCACTCTGGCTATCATTGTATCACCTTCCTAACTCTTGCTTCTTACCCAATTCATCGAGAAACCTTTATAGCCAAATCATTTCTTTACTAGCCTCTGTAGCAACAACATACTCTGCTTCTGCTGTTGACAATGCAACAACACTTTGCAGTCTTGAGACCCAACTGACATGTGTTCCACCTATAGTAAACACATACCCTATTGTGCTCCTCCTGTTATGTCTATCACCGGTCATATCTGCATCAACATATCCATGTAGAGCAATGTTTGAACCACCAAAGCATAATGCTCGATTTGTGGTACCTTTCAAATACCTGAGAATCCACTTCACCGCCATCGAGTGTTCTTTTCCTGGATTGTTCATGTACCTGTTTACAACTCCCATTACATGTGCAATATCATGCCTTGTGAAGACCATTGCATACATTAATCTTCCAATTCGTGATGCATATGGAACTTTAGACATATAATCCATGTCTTCTTGGGTCTTTGGGAGCATCTCCTTACTAAGTTTGAAATGGATAGCAAAAGGTGTACTAATTGGTTTTGCATTGTGCATATTAAATCTTTTCAACACCTTTTGTATGTACTCATTCTAAGACAATGTCAATTTGCAATTTTTTCTATCTCTAGTTATTCTCATACCAAGGATTTGTTTTGTACCTCCCAAATCCTTCATTGCAAATGAATTTGCCAATTTTCTTTTGAGCACATTTATTTCCTGAATGTTAGACCTTGCAACAAGGATGTCATCTACATACAATAACAATATAATATAGTTGCCCTAATTTTGCTTTTTCAGATAAACACAATGATCAGAGTGACATCTAGTATAACCTTGTTCAGACATAAACTTGTCAAATTTTAGATACCACTGCCTTGGAGCCTATTTTAAGCCACACCAGCTCGTCTTCAACTTGCATACTATTTTCTCCTTCCCTTTTACCTCATATCCTTGTGGTTGTTGCATATATATCCCTTCCTCCAAATCCCCATGGAGAAAAGTTGTCTTTACATCTAACTGCTTAAGATGCAAATCTTCAACTGCTACTAGACTTAAAATGGTTTTGATTGAAGTCACTTAAAGAACAGGAGAAAATATTTCATCAAAATCAATACCTTTCTTCTGTGCAAACCCCTTCACCATAAGTCTAGGTTTGTACCTTTTTCTACCTCCATCTTCTGCCTTCAATTTGTAAAACCATTTATTCTGTAATGTTGTTTTACCTGCAGGCAGACTGACTAAGTCCCAAGTTTGGTTATGTGCTAAGGAGTCCATCTCTTCTTTCATGGCTTGCTCCTACTTCTCCCTGGTTGCTACCCACACTGCTTCTTCATAAAATTCTAGTTCACCAGAATCAGTCAACAATACATAATATAATGAAGGAGAGTATCTTTCAGGGGGTCTACTCATCCTGGTAGATCTTCTAACACCACTTTCAGGAGTTTGAAGTGCTTGTTGCTGTTTGGTTTCTGTTGTGCTTGTTGATCATTATGATTTTCAGGCACCATCACTTTTTCTATGATCTCGTCAAGCACTGTGTATTCTCTGTTTTCTTTTTCCTGTTCCTTTCCTGCAACTGATCCTTATACAAAACCTTTTCATTGAATAGGACATCTATGCTCCTAATAATTTTGTGTTTTTCATAATCATAAAAGCGATAACCAAAATCATTAACACCATATCCAATAAAGGTACATTTCTTTGATTTTGCCTAAAGCTTTGTTCTATTTTCTTTGTTAATGTGGACAAAGGCTTCACAACCAAAAGTCTTTAAAAAATAGTATTTTACCTTTTTACCTATCCATGCCTCCTCTGGAATACCACCATCCAAGGAACTTGAAGGCCCTTTATTTATTAGATAAACAAAAGTATCTACAACATCTGCCCAAAATTGTAAAGGCAATCCTGCATGCAATCTCATGCACCTTGCACACTCCATAATTGTCCTGTTCATCCTTTCTGACACACAATTTTCTTATTGTGTTCCTAGAACTGTCTTCTCTCTATGAATTCCATTCTCTAAACAATACCTATCAAGGTATTTGCTGCAATATTCACCTCCATTCTCTGAGTTGAGACACTTCAACCTTTTGCTTGTCTCATTTTCAACCAAAGCTTTCCATTTCTTGAAAGTATCAAGTACATTAGATTTATTTCAAATACAATAAATCTAGGTTTTTCTAGTTGCATCATCAATAAAAGTAACATAATAATGAGAGCCACCAAGAGATGATACCTGAGCAGGTCCCCATAGGTCTATATGCACAAGATCTAATTTTTTGCTCTTCTTTTCTTTCCCAACTCCAAGTAATCTGACTCTCTTCTATTTTCCATAAACACAATTCTGACAGAATTTTAAATCAACATGCTTCAAACCTGGCAACATATTTCTTGAGTGAAGAATCTACATCCCCTTCTCACTCATGTGCCCCATCCTCTGATGCTGCAATGTTGTATCTTCTCCTGTAGAGGTTAAAGCATTAACAAAATTAGAAATACCATTGCATAAATACAATGTACCAACCTTTCCTCCTTTCGTTATTACCAGCGATCGTTTAGTGACCTTCCAGGTTTTATCTGTGAAAGTAGTTACATAACCTTCACCTCCCAACTTCCCTGTTGAAATCAATTTTTTCTTCAGATTTGGAACATGTCTTACCACCTTCAATAGCCATTGATTTCCATTTTATTGTTTTATGAAAACTGTACCCATTCCAATGATTTTACAGGGTTTATCATCACCCAATCGAACTTGTCTAAAATGTCCTTGAACATAATCATTGAAATGTTTCTTATCAGGTATGAAATTGAATGAGGCCCCTAAATCTACCACCCAGGCATCAATAATATTTTCTAATGAAAGAATCAAAGCATATTGTAACACATCACCTGTTACATTCGCTTCATGTTTAGTGTCTTGCTGCGCGTCTCCTTCTTTTCCTTTCAGAGACTTGCAGTCTTTCTTCAGGTGTCCTTTCTTCCCGCATTTCCAACACAGTATCCTCGATCTAGACTTGAATATTCCTTTTCTTGACTTACTACGATATCTTGGGCTCTTTCCTCTTTCCATTTTTCTTCCCCTAGTCTCTGCAGTCAAAGCATTACCTGATGTGTCACCGGACCTTTTTTATCGCATTCCCTTCCTAAGGATTGCACCAACAACATCATCAAACTTTAAAGTACTAGACCCATAGATAGAGTTACTAATGGCCATAACTAAAACATTCCAACTTTCTGGAAATGAGCATAGAAATAACAGAGCCCTAACTTCATCATCAAAAGTTACCCCTACAGAACTTAAATGACTTGTAACTGTATTAAAATCATTTAAATCATTTGCAACAAATCCACCTTCTGACATCTTCATATTAAATAAATGCTTCATAAGAAATACCTTATTTGAGGCCGAGGGCTTTTCATATAGTTTGGCCAATGTTGACATTAAACCCTTTGTTGTCGTTTCCTTTGAAATATTAAATGCTACTGATGCTGCTAGGCACAACCGTATTGTTCCAAGTGCCTTTTTGTCGAGGATATTCCATTCTGTGTCTGTCATACTCATTGACTTCTTTGTCTTTCCACTCAATGGTAAGTACATATCTCTCTGATACACATAATCTTCCATCTGCATCTTCCGTGGTTGGTAGTTTTGGCCGTTGAATTTTTTGTCCCTAAACCTACCATCTTCCACCATTTCTCCCACTCAAACTAGGAACCCTTTTGTCTCCTACGAGTTTATCAGTGAAATAGACCTTTGGCTCTGATACCAGTTGTTAGTAAATTATACATTACAGAGCAATGGAACACATAAAATATTGCATAAATATAAACACATAAACCGCATAAAACAAGAGAGACATAGATATACTTCATTCACCCAGTGTGGGCTACATCCACAGAGAAACATTCAGTCCTTCTTTTTATATTATCCACCAAATTGAAGAGATACAACCTACAACATATCCGCTGTAACTCCCTCTTCACTCTCAATCTCCTCTCTCTTCCTCATTCAAAATACAGATATACTTAGATGTAATACAATTCCCTCATATATAGTGAGGGGTTGCCTTCTAGGGAAAAAAAACCTAAATTAAACATAACTTATACCGTCAAATATCTGACTAATGAACGGCCCAGATTGACTATGAAATTACAACATTTTACAAGGCAATTTTACATCTATTCTTAGCTTCGGACCCCCCTGCAGATTTGACTATGGATATTTTATGGCTGGCGTTGCCGCCCCATTTTGAACTGGGGTCCAATGCGGTGATACCTTTGTATATAAAAGATAATCAAGCTCCACCCCCAAAACTCCTTTGATATCATCTAGTTGTATTGCTATCCTATTCCCCCTTCCAACCTCGCATCTCAGATTTCGTAGTAGCTAATATTTGTTTCTCATCATGCTTCTCCATATATAAGATGCCACCTTCTTCATTGGAGTCGCCTCTTTAATCCATTCCTTAAGCTATCCATTTTTTAGATATTTCTCTTTAATAACCTATTACCAAATACCTTTTCCTTCCAAATTTTTCCATAATTTCTTGACAATTAAATTCTTACTATTTAACATTATTTGTCCTTTATAACCCGCCCTAAATCCTTCTGATGTCTCGCAAGCACCTCTAAATAGACCAAGAGTATCTTATTGGTGGATTTAGGACTAGCCCAAAGGCACCTAGCTATAATAGCATTAATTCTTTTGGTCTAAAGATACCGAGGGGGGAAGGATACTGATGTTTCAGCCCTTTAATTACAATGAAATCACCTCCTCCCCATTTGTCATGAAATACTTTGAAGATATCAATTGTTTAGGGTTTTTTCAAAGAGTGCACGGAGTAGGTTTCCATGAGCATCTCACAGGTATATTTTCCCTCATCCTGAAGGAAGACAAGATCACCATTGTAGGGAGTGATTTCATGTTTTCAGCGGATGCCATCTCTCAAGCTACAGGCATACCAAACCATTGTGAAAATTGGTTCAAAGGCATGAACCTAGACCTAGAAGATTACAAACCCTACTTGAAATCACAATACAAAGGAGCTCACTAACATGTTTTCCCATTTAGATACTTGTTGGAGAGATATGCACCATTGATGAAGGTTGTCATGAAGTTATTCACATGTGAGGAAAGATTTCTAGGCTATATCAATACCACATAACACTGCTCATGCACTTTACAGCTCACAATTCTCGGAATTTGTCTAGCTCCTTGTATACATGCCTAACCAAAATGTATGAATAGGTGCAGTTGAAACGAAACATGCATTATCCCAGCCTCTTTCACCATAGCCTGATAAAGGTTATAGTACTCCATCAAGTGAAAGAGAAGAACATGACATGAGACACCTTCATTGAGGCAGCCTTGAAAACGCATATAACTACTTCACCAAGCTAGCACCAAACCATGTCAGTATAACCCATGGAGGTAGGATGATCAAGCAAACATGATGGGCCTAAATTTTCCAAACGCATATGAACCTATCTATCTAGCCTAAAATCCTTTACATTCCAGTCATCTCTAGGCTGTGATTTCATAGGGAGAGCCCTCTCTGGTTTGGTAGAGCTACCTACCAAACTAAAATCTTGTTCTGTGGTTACCTCCGTCGATGTACTTATCATCCTGGGACATTGTGGAGGATAGCAGAGGGCATGATAACTAGGGAGTGCCAAGATGTTCTAGTGAAAGTAAGGTTACCAAGTCATGGAAAAATGTAATGCTAGTTGTGAGGTCATGACTGCAAAGGTGTGTTGGGGAATGCTAGGGCATCATAACATGTGCCATATAGTACAAAGACATTTAAAAAAAGCTAAGATGTGCCAAGTGCTAAGGCATGCCAAGATGTACAAGGGTGTGACAATGCATGCCAAGGACTATCAAGGAAACAAAAGGGAGGAACAATTTAAACTACAAGGAAATGAGCACATAATAGGGTTAATAAGTCATCAATTTACCTTTTCCATGAGGGGCATGCTAGGCACACCAACACTAGGTGCCAAGTGCCAACTGTCAAAGCATTCTAAGTGCCAAATCTTCCTCTGTTTCTTCTCATCTAGTTTCCAATAATTGATCTCAAATAACTTTAATATCAAACCATTCCAAAGAATACTAAGTCATGTCAACACATGCCAAACATGTTTATAAGACTTTCCAAGTGCCAACATGTGTGAAGTTCCAATGTGCATCAGGGAGTGTGATGCATGCTATGAAGTGGTAGAGCATATCAAAGAGTACTAAGGTGTGCTAGAGAGTGTCAATGGATGCTAAGGAGTGTTAGGGAGTACTAGGAGAAACAAAGGGAGCACTAGGTCAAAATGCATGAAATTGAATGAATATGAGGGTAAGTTAGGGAGTGTCAATGAGTGCTAGATGTCATACCAAGGAGGGAGTGAAAAGGTATTCTAAGAATGGGTAAGGCATGCCATGGAATATCATGGAATGTTGAGAAGTGCTAGAGTGTGATAGGCAGTTTTAAGGTGTGATAACATGTGCCAAATAGCGCTATGGCATGCGAGGTGCTAAGACATGATAGGATGTGCATGGTGCCAGAGTACGTCAATATGTACCAAGGAGTTTCAAGGCAACAAAAGGAATAACCAAGCTAAAATGTAAGGAAATGAACATATAAGAGGGTTAATAAGTTGGGACTTTATGTTTTTCAAAAGGGGCATGCTAGGCACAAGAATAATATGTTCCAATACATACCAAGTGCCAATGTGTGCCAAGTGCTAATGTTTTTCAATGCAATATTATGCCAAGGTGTTCCAGGGCATGCTAGGGACTAGAGGTCATGTCAACACATGATAGGAGAGTGCTATGCTATGCTATGACATGCCAACATGTGCTTGGATATCCTACTCATGGCAAGATGTTCTAGGTACAAATATGTTCCAAGGCATGCGAGGTGCCAAGGAATGTTAGTGTATCGTTCCAAAGCATGTGAAGGTGTTCCATGAGTGTTGAGGAGTGTTAGGTCTCTCTCATTAATAGAATTGACAGATCTTGATTATGTATTAAATAATATAGTTCCTAGACACAGCAATGGAACTTTTTTAAAGAAAATTTTCTTGATAATAAACCTAATAGAGATGAATCATGTGTTGACTCATAGGAAAACTATATTATTATGACTTTAGGGAAATGATATATAGTAATTACTTCTAAACAAATTGGCTGACTATTATAACCACTATGAGCTTGGACACATAATGGAAAGAATCTGCAACAATGGTCTTAAATTGTTATATTTTGAAAAAAATATAGTAACAAGTACATAGAGTCATAAAAAACTCATTTGAATGATCAATGATGATGAACATTTTTTGGACGTCACCAAAAGTAACCAAAAAGAGCATTAGTGAGGCTCAATAAAAGATCGTCACTAGAAGTGTCACAATGGAGAAAATTAGTGATGGGCCTTTAACGACCCTCACCAAAAGTGTCACCAAAGAGAGAATTTGTAAAGGGCCTTTAACGACCCTTACCAAAAGTGTCATTGAAAATGGATTTGGTGATAAACGTTAAAGGACCATCACTATATACTCTTACAACAACGATTTTTTAAAGACAATCACCATATGCGACATTGGTGATAGACCTTAAAGGTCCGTCACAACCATGAAGCGTCATAAAAAAATCATTGGAATGATCAATGATGACGAACATTTATTGACCCTCATCAAAAGTAACCGAAAAGATCATTAGTGGTGGTCAATGAAATATCGTCACTAGAAGTGTCACCAAAGAGAGAATTAGTGATGGGCCTTTAATGACCCTCACCAAAAGTGTCACCAAAGAAAGAATTACTGACGAGCCTTTAACGAGCCTCACAAAAAGTGTCATTAGAAATGGCTTTGGTGACAAACCTTAAAGTACCATCACTATATAAACTTACAACAACGCTTTTTTAAAGACCGTCACCATATGTTACATTGGTGATGGACCGTAAAGTTCTGTCATAGGCATAACCCTCACTATGTTGGCATTATGATACATATGTTGTACTTGATGGCAACCCACTCATCTTAGATGATAAAGAATAGTGCAGCAAAGTTCACGCACTTTCATGCAGAGAAAAGTTCCTTTCATACAGAGAAAAGTTCACGCACTTTCATGGGAAATCTTATGGTTGGTTCATGGTATTAGTTCGACAGTTTTTGATCCTATGGTTTTGGTCCGTGGTATTTAGTCCTTGGTATTTGAACCTATGGTTTTGGGCCATGGTATCTTGTCACAAGTGTTGATCCCAAGTATTGGGTCCATGGTCTTGAATTGTTATGGTTTTTGGTTTGTGGTATTGTGAAAGGCCTAAGGCTATAAACCAGGAAGGAGATCATTTGGCAAGGCATCTTCTGAATTATTGAATATCTGGTCAAGTGCTAGATCTGGAATACTGTGATTGGGTTATGGTGCAGATCTGTATCTGAATGAAGAAGGAACTTGAGCGCAAGGAGAAGGATAAGTTCCATTGATGGGTCAAAATCTTAAGGCTGGAATAGTGGTATCACTATATGATATTGATATGTGATATGTGGCACACGCTTGATCAATAAATATGATAATCTAGGTTAACTAATTTATGAATAGTGAAGTAGCGTACATCTCTTGATTTATGTTCTAGTTGCTTTTGTTTATTGCTACAGTGTTCTAGGTTCAGAAGTGGGGTGTGATTATTGTTATTATGATCTGGGTATAGTCGCCAGAGAAGTGTTTATTGGTGAAAAGGTGATTGGTTGATGCAAAAGTTCTTGATGTTTGATTGATGTTATTTGTGGATCCAGTCTGAAAATTTATGAAACGTGGTCCCTGGAAGGAAGAGAAGGTTGTAGTCTTCTGCAGGTAGCAGCATGCATACTAGTATCTCAACTAGTACAAGAACTAAGGGGGTTGTAGTTCCCTTCCAAGGGAAGCTAGAAAATGAGAGAGGGTTGTAGCTCTCTACAGGTAGTAGCCTGTGTACTGATAAAGGACTGCACCAATACAAAATCATTGTAAAAGGAAGTTTCTAATTGAAAAGATAGAGACATATTGCAGCACATGGTTTTCACCCACATTGGGTTTCCACCTTATATCTTGTGTTCTTGTCTTCTGCTCTATTTTTGTATTCCTGGTTACTATTTATATGATCCTGATGCACAGATTAATATTCAACATCTATAGAATATTTTAAATTATAAGTCGGTATGGTATACATGGGTTTCCTTATCTGTAGCTGCATATATACGCAGTTTTCTCTAACTGAAGTAGTGTATATGTTATGGGTTTGAAAAAGAAAATAATTGACCAGATAATACTGATTCATCGCCCATCTCAGTATTATTTCCAACAATTGGTATCAGAGCTGGTCCTTCAGAAGAAGCTTGATCACTTGAAGGAAGATCTATCATCATAAGTAACTACGAGAGAGAAGCATCAATCAGGCCACCAATTTTTGATGGGACCAACTTCGTCTATTGGAAGGTAAGAGTTACAGCCTATCTTCTATTAGCACCTAAATCCACCTTAGGCTGAAAGGAAGGCAAAATTTAGGGTAACCACAAACCGTGCTCAGTCTGGTAGCTAGCCCTACCAGAACAGGAGAGGGCTCTCTCCAAGCCACACTCATTGAATAGATAAACGAAAAGGCCTGAGATGACTTACAGTGAAATATTTATCTTAGGCTAGTAAGTGAATATGGATACAAGAAGTGATTTTTATGAATGACTATGTTTCTGGGATGGCATGGGACCAATGGACCTCAATGAACAGAGAATTTAATACAAAGGCACAGATTACTTCGTGAGGCAAGATAGGCGGAGAGTCCAGCAATTTAGTTTGAAATGACGCAGAATGGAGAGATTTCTAAAGAGAGTGAAAAGGGCATGGACAACATGAATCCTTTTCAATAGAATAAAGAACATTGAACATGAAATTTTCCCATAGGCAGAGCAATAAAATTGAATTCTACCTTATCTAACTTAGAAAATGTAACTGGAAATGAATATGAAATGAACTATGAAAAATAACGAGATACATATGAAACATAAGAGACACATTTGCTACACTCACAACCACAAGAATCTCATGAAACAGAGCTGCTACCTTTCATTAATCCTCTGTAAAAATATACAATGCAGAAACAAAGTTTCTTTCCCACAGTCTCCCAGAAGTTACAAGCCAACCAACACTTTGAAAATGGTTTGCATACAATATATAGAATGTGCCATGAATAGATAGAACACCCACGGGTTGGGGAATTACTTGAATCATTACAAAATGAAGGTGGAGAGCCAAACATCAGCTACAGGTGCAGTGCCACAAACATGACAAATGGCTTGGGTGGCCCTTTGCCTTCCTTTGCCACTTGGATAACTGACCACATGGAGTGAAAATAATTTTAAAACCACCTTAGGTGCCAAAAAACAGAAGTGCATATGAGTGGGCCCACTTACAAAAAGTCGGGAAGCAAAATGTCGAGAAACAGAGGCATTCTGGGCCTTTTTTCCTATATGCGCCGCGCCCTTTTCTGTATGCGTCAAGCCACTTTGGGGCCAGTTTTGAGGCACTTTCTTGAGTCCAAAATCTACCCAAGTGTGCTCGTTGGAAATCCTATCCTATCTACTTTCCAACCCAAGTATAATTTTTGAATTTAGAGCTCATTTGCCCCTCCAAATCTTCATTCTCCCAAGATTGCTTCCTGTGTGTCAAAATAGGGGTAGTGAGGCCATTTTTTTGGGTGTTTTTGACCTCCTGGAGACTCAACTCATGCCCAAATTTCTTTCTCCTAGTGCCAGTAGTCGTGAGTTTTCATCCTAAATCCAAAAATGCAAACCATTTCTCATTTGGAGCTCCCAATCCTACGCGTCGTGCCAGTGGCGCGATGCTTATAGAGAAAAAAACTGTGTCTGTTCCAAAATTTGTCATGTGACTAAAATTTCCCCAAATTCCTTGAAATTTGGGTTGGAGGTTCTCTATGGAGTGTTATGACATGCCAAGGAAGCTTCAGCCAAGATTCGAAGCTGATCTTGCTCTTTTGCCTCTTTTGCCTCTTTTGTTGCTTTGCTCAATTTTGCCTTCAAATTCCTTATTCGTGCCTTGCAAACCTTGTTCCGTGCCCAATAGTGGTTTTTCATGTTCCTGAGCATTTCCCTATCCTTGTTTGCTTTCGCCAATAGCTTCTCTAAGTGGATGTGGAACCTCTCGAGCCAAATCTCTCAATCAGCCTCTATCTCTTGTTGAATAGGTGTCTTCTCATTTAGGCTTCTTTGGGTAGCTTGCTAGTCTTCGTGGATGTTTTGCAGCATCATGATCTCATGCTGGTCCTCAAGCTACTTATTTCTCTACTCCAGTCACTCCATGTTACACTTGGCCCTTTCCATGTCAAGGGACAAGGCCGCAATCTCTGATTGTTTCTCCTGGATGATCTCTTTGAGCTCGACAGTTATTGGCTCTATATCGGTCTCATCATTGTAAAGGAGAATGAATTCAGTATCTCATTCACCTAATGGCCCTTCCTCCTGCACTGGCTCCTTATCCTTGTCCTGTATTGCTCTGAGGGAAGCATCAGCAAGCAAATCCAACTTAACCTTCTCTTTTTGCTTGATTAGGGTTTCCTGGAGTATTTTCTTCAACTGCTTGATTTTGACTTTAGAGACCTGATTGCTTGTATAGAAATGAGTAGCCATGTGTCTTTGAATTTTTTTGTCTCTTTTGGTCCTCTTAAGAAGATTGTTTAAATGGAAATTTACTTTGTCAAGCCAAAACTCCCTATTTTCATTGATTTCTCCTGCAATTAGGTCAACTGAAGACATCTGCTCCCTTTGTTGCTGAAGTTCCCTTTTGAGTCGTCTAGTCTTTGGACTCTTCCTTGTCACTTGCTCTTGTTGCTCATCTGAATCATCTTCAATTGCTCATTATCCTGCTCTAGGAAACAAACCATGAAATTGGCCATAGAAAAATTGTGCCTAAGCTCTTTGATCTTAGCATATTTCTCCATGATGACCTAATCTACTATCTTATGCTATTCATTAACATTCAAGTTTACTATATCAGTGTAAAGATGGAATTGCTCCTCATCTTGCAAAGGTGCCTTATGTTGTGATGGTGATCCCTATTCTGCTGATGTAGGCTTGGACCCTTCCACAATGTTTGGAGAAAACAATGAGTTTTTCAACCCTAGCAAACCTATGCAAAGTATGAGCAATTTGGTGAGGCTTCTAGCAATTTTCGAGCTTGATGCTATATGCACCACGCTAAGAACCTAGTGCTCCGTGCTCTCCATGTGTGTCGCACCCGTTGAAATTAACATTGGGCAATTCCTCCCAGTGCGTCGCGCTCCTCCTCCTATGCATCGTGATTTTTCAAGAAGACTTTTGGAGCCCTTCCAGTGTCCAAATTGGGTGTGGGATAGCTTGTTGGAAAGGTCGTTGAGTCTAATTTCTAACTTGACTAGAATTTTTCAATTTTGAGTTCATTTTCCCTATCAAATGTCAAATCTCCCAAGACTGGTCAAAATGTGCCAAATGAGGCTGCCTCAAGGCAGAGTGCTGTTGCGATCAACTTTTGAATGCCGTTGTCAACCCCAAATTGAGCTCATGATATTTCATTGGAAAGATATTTGTCTCTATTTATCATTTGGATCATCAAGCAGGTCATTTGGTCAACCAAGATAGGAGAAAACTTGATTTTCCCAAGGTCACTCCAGAGGTGAATGAATTCTCCCGAGGCAATTATATTTTTGACATTTCCTCAAAACCATGACACCTATGTAAAAAGTGAAGGAGGTTTTTCTTCCTTGGTGAGGTGTAGAAAAAAAAATCTCTCAGTTGTTCCAAATTCATCATTCCTTGCATAGAAACATCATTTGAGTGAAACCTACCCCGTTGTGGGGAACAAGAGATTTGTTGAAATGAAGTGAAATGAAGGGGATAAGTGGCTTCTAAATTCTTGGGAAAATTTTTGGAAGTAGGGCGGGATGTTAAGAAGTAGGGGAAAGTGGAATTTCAAAGATTGAGTTAGGGGAAGGGGTCCAAAAAGGAAAAACACAGGTCCAACCTAGAAAATTGCCAGGTTGTAGCAAGGAACTAGGGTTTGTGCGAAAATGAGGAATTTGAGGGATCTCAGTGATGGAAAGTGTTTAATAAGGTGCTTTAAGGATAGGGGAAGATTTATGAACATCAGGATACAGGTTTTACCAATGATTTGACCGTCCAAGAAAAATTTCCTTTAAAACCCTACGAGAGGGAAATGACCTTACCTTGGTGCAAGTGAAGCATGAACAAGGTGTAACCCTCTGAATGATGGTACACTCAGCTGAATGGTGACATGGAACGTCATTTGGACAAATTTGACAAGGGTAAAATCAAACCCTAGACCTAATGCCTAGTGACCAAATTTTGCTTGAAGACTCACTGAAATGACAAAATTTGACCTTGACACCTTAAAATCACTTTTGTAAGGGCATGTTTGATCACTGGAGGAAGGCTGCAAAGAATGACACTAACATTGGCTCCAAGGGGGATGGTAGCTCCAACTCCTTGGAGGTGCCAACAACTACAGATCTTTGGGTGAGCAGACAGTGCCTTCGTCCATTGGGTTATGGATTCAAAACACGAAAACTGACATTATGGAGACAGACTCTTACTGAAGACTCAGACTGAAACCATAATAAAACCAGACATGACTGAATCCTAACTAACAAACTAGAAAGATGGTCATATTTGAGCTTATTCAACAAACCTACCCTAATTACTCTTTCCACCACCTGGTCAAGTGAGATGGAATAGCCAATGCAACCAGGTAAGTATTATGGCTGATATTTGATTTCTTCCCAAAAGCTTTCTAATGCGCCGGAAAAGGGAAGAATCGAAAGGCAACTCCCATAGAAACATGGAATCAAGTTCACTGCTGACAAACTTGCAAAGCATGAATTGGCTGGATGACTTCAAGAGTAATCCAAAGGATCTTCATAAGCATCACCATTGATTTCTATTAACACATTACTGCTCTGGTCCAAGTAATCTTCATAGCTGGATATCTTTTCCTCAGATCTGCACTGTCTTTCTCTGATGATTGCAGCAAGCGGTCAAAAGGTTCCTGAATTTCGTGAAGAACCAAAATCTGTTGTTGATTCCAAACAGAACCAAAGCCTCCTTTATCAATCTCCTCATATGACTGGAAACTTTGGTATGGGCTATGAAATGAACAATCGGTTAAAAAAGATAACAAAGGTGACCCTTGAAATAAATGATTATCAACATTCTCTTTTGTCGCATGGCTAGCTGATGAAGAAGAATTTTCACAACAAACAAAATCTAACACATGAGCAAAAGGATCATCAAAAACATGAGGAGGCTGCTGCAATGTATCTATTGAAACTGTATGACTTCCTATTGGCTGTTCATCCTTTTCTTTAGAGATATTACGAAAATTCTACCTTATCAACTGAAATGCTTCGTAACACAAGGGTACAAAATCCTCTTGCATCATTAAATCATGTATTTCGGCTGCCTCACCTTCATTTGTAATCTGACCTTGAATTGTGTTTAGTGGCTGCAAATCTAGTTCTGTATCCAAAATGATTTCATCAGTTATTTTAGGGGAAGATTTCTTATTAAAAACTTGCTCAAAAATTTCACCATCTGTCTCATCCTCAACTTTAAAACTGAGAGATTGTCGATTTCCTATAAGCTTTTCATTTGAAGATTTACTATGCAATTTACCCCGCAAAAACTGAAATGATTCAAAACATAAAGGTAAGGAATCTTTTTTATGCTCCTAACCTGCAAATGATACCCAAATACAGAATATGCAAAGAAAAGAGACCCAGAATACAGAATATGCGAAGAAAAGATACCCAGAACACAGAATAGCAATGAATTTATTATTCAGAGAGTAATTTTCACTTGCCTCTTCGAGGGGGCAACCTCCAATAGAGCAGAGCTCGATTACAAAATAAGACACGATGCTCCTCGCAGGGAGTTTCTATCCTTTATATATGACTCCTATGTGCAATACCATGGGCCAATACCGTGTATTATTAATACCATCTATCTAATACTACGGCCCATTTGCAACTAACTGTGGTTCCGTTATTAATTGCGGATTAACCACTTACAATTATTAATATGGGCTTTATTGACTCTTGACTATGATGTGGTCCCATTACATAGATAAGGGGGTTAGGGTGGGACCCTAACATGCCCACCGCTTTAAGACTAGCCTTGTCCTCAAGGCTGAAGCTGCGGAAACTGCTGCAGAATAGTGGCTCGCTCCCAAGTTGCATCTTCTGGAGAGGTGTCTTTCCATTTGACGAGGACTTTCTTAATCATGCGTTCATGCAGTTGCTTGACTCGTGTGTCGAGGACCTATTCCGATTGAAGCCAGATGGATCCTTCTTCGTCCAATTCCGGGAGACTAGTCTGAATTCTGCAATTGTTCCCAATCACTTTCTTGAGGCATGAGACATGAAAAACTGGATGGATTTTTGTAGTAGGTGACAAGGCCAACTTGTAGGCCACTTCTCCAATGTGTTGAAGTACTTGATAGGGTCCGTAGAATTTGGGAGAGAGTTTCTGACATCCCTTGTCTTTGAGTGATGTTTGCTTATATGGTTGGAGCCGTAAAAAGACCTGATCCCCTTCTTGAAAGTGGCGCTCTGAGCGATGCTGGTCTACCTGTTGCTTCATGCGGTTATGAGCTTGATGAAGATTCTCTCTAAGATGGGCGAGCATAGTTGCACGATGTTGTAGGAGTTGATCCACTGCATGGAATTTTGAGCATCCCTTGAGATATGAAGTAGGTGAAGGCGGGAGTTGACCATATACTACTTCATAGGGGGTCATTTTGGTGGTGGAATGATAGTTGGTGTTATACCACCATTCTGCCAGAGGTAGCCACTGTACCCAAAGGTGTTGTTTTTCTGAAGTAAAACACCTAAGGTAGGTTTCTAGACATTTTTTGACGACTTCAGTTTGACCATCTGTTTGCGGATGGTAGGAAGTACTGAGTTTTAATTGAGTGCCTTGGATTCTGAAGAGTTCCTGCCAAAAATTGCTGGTGAAGATCGGGCCGCGGTCGAACACAATAGAAATGGGCATGCCATGCAATTTAAAGATCTGATCCATGAAAGTTTGAGCAACCAAGGTTGGTGTAAACGTGTGGGGAAGAGCGCAGAAATGAGCATACTTCGACAATCGGTCCACAACCACCATGATGACTGACTTGTTCCCTGATTTTTGAAGACCTGTAATGAAATCCATAAAAACTTCCGTCCAAATTGATGCCGGAATGGGCAATGGTTGTAATGTGCCAGCTGTGTTGACGGTTTCCCCTTTGTGGCGTTGACAAACATCGCATTTGGTTACGAAGGTAAGGATGTCCTTTTTCATGCCTGTCTAGAAAAATGATCTTCTCGTGCGAGCATACGTCTTGTGAAAGCCCGAATGTCCTGCAATGGGAGATGAGTGCATCTCTGCCAAAATGTGACTTTTGAAGGTGGATACTGGTGATATTACGACTCTGTCCTTGTAGCGAAGAATATCATCCTGCAATGATTAGCCCTTGGTGGAATTTGGATCTGCCTGCAATTGAGAAATCAGTTGGGAGAGATCTGGGTGTGAAAACCATTCTCTGCGAGCTTCTTCAATCAATTCTGGAATGGGGAGGGAAATAGCTAGCAGGGTACTTTCCTCCTTAAATTGGCGAGATAATGCATCTGCTACACTATTGTCTTTCCCTTTCTTGTAAATGATCTCATAATCATATCCCAGCATTTTGGCTAGCCATTTATTTTGTTGTGGGGAGGATAAGAATTGCTCCAAAAAATATTTAAGACTGTGATCATCTGTGCGGATTTGGAAATGTCGCCCCAATAAATAAGGTCGCCAGGTGTCGAATGCATGTAAGATGGCCATCATTTCCTTCTCGTACGTAGATTGGCCCTGATTCTTCCCACTGAGTTGTTGGCTTGTGAAGGCCAACGGTCACCCTTCCTGCATTAAAATCGCCCCAATACCTGTCCCTAAAGCATCACATTCAATGACAAAAGATTTGGTGAAGTCGGGTAGAGCTAAAACTGGAGTGGAACACATGGAATTTTTTAGAGCTATAAAGGCCTATTGTGCTTCCTCATTCCAAACGAATGAATTTTTCTTTAGGAGTTGGGTGAGGGGCTTCGCTATGCGACCATAGTTGCGGACAAATTTACGATAATAGCTTGTGAGACTCAAAAATCCTCGCAAGCTCTTCAAGGTCTTAGGTTGAGGCCACTCCTGCATTGCTTGGATCTTTTTGGGGTCCACCTTGACACCCTCACGCCCTACAATGTGGCCCAAATACTCTACCTCTACCATGCCAAATGAACACTTGGACATCTTGACAAATAATTTATTCTTGTGGAGCAGTTGCAAGAGTAGATCTCCATGCTGAATATGTGCGCCCCAAGTGCAACTATAGATGAGGATGTCATCGAAGAAGAAAAGGACAAATTTCCTGAGATATGGCTTGAGAATGTGGTTCATAAGGCTCTGAAAAGTAGAGGGGGAATTACAAAGACCAAATGGCATGACCAAGAATTCATAGGGCGTTCAGATTCTGAAGCAGCTGGGGACGTCGACTTCCTCAATGCGAACTGGTGGTAGCCTGAGCGAAGATCCAACTTCGTGAAAAATTGAGCCCCATTGAGTTCATCCAGCAAATCATCAATCACCGGGATGGGAAATTTATCTTTGACTGTCAACTTATTGAGGGCCCTGAAGTCAGGACACATCTTCCACTCCCCATATTTTTTGAGCACCATGACCACTGGGGATGAGTAATGACTGATGCTGGGACGAATGACCCCTACTTCCAAAAGTTCCTTGATGATTTTTTCTATTTCGTTCTTTTGGGTGAACGGATATATGTATGGGCGCACATTTCAGGGTTGGTCCCCTAGAACCAAGGCGATGCTATGATCATGTTCCCCTCGCGAGGGTGGAAGCCCTTGAGGCTTGTCAAAGACCGGCAGATGGTTATTTAAAATCTGTTGCATCTCAGGATGAAGTGGCGACAGCTTGGTTTCGACTCCCTGGATGGCATTAAATTGAGCTACAACTCCATGATTTCCCTTATTTAACAATTTTTCCATCCTATGCGAGCTTATGATAGAGGGGGCTCCCACCTGGAGTCCTCGGAGGGTATGTGTGTGGTTTTTCTTCTTAAAACTCATATACAACTCCTGGAAATCCATTGTGATTGGCCCAAGAGTGCGGAGCCAATCAGCGCCGAGGAAAATGACACAACCCCCCATGTGTATGGCAAACATGTGGTTTTTCAACTGATAATCCCCCATTTGAAGTTTGAAATTTTCAAAACAGCCTTCACATTTCATGGTGCCTCCATCTGCAATTTGAACTTGGAAGTTAGAAACTGCTCGTACAAAGCAATGCATTGTTTCTACGACTTTTTGATGGATGAAATTATGTGTACTTCCACTATCAATCAAGACTACTACTGGGTGATGTTTAATAAACCCTCTGATTTTGAGCGTTTGAGGGGAAGAAATCCATGCCAAGGCATGCAACGAAATAACTGGTTTGTCAGAGAGATTGTCCTGTTGGTTGTCGTCCTCTAGCAGCTCATGTTCCTCAAGTGGACGATCTTCCTCTGTTGAGTTGTAGTCAGTGGCATCTATTTGAAAGAATTTGGGCTCCTTACATTTATGACCTGGGGAGTATTTTTCATCACAGTAGTAACACAGTCTTTGCTTCCTTCTTTCGGCCATTTCCGTAGGGGACACCTTTTGGACCTTAAGTGTTTGAGTCGTGTTCTGAGCCTATGGGGGAAGGCCTTTAGCGGGGAAATTTGGGCGACTGAATTGGGCTGCTAATGCACGTTCCACCTTACGAGCTACCTGGCGAGCCCTGGGTGTGAAAACCATTCTCTTCGAGCTTCTTCAATCCATTCTGGAATGGGGAGGGAAATATCTAGCAGGGTACTTTCCTCCTTAAATTGGCGAGATAATGCATCTCCTACACTATTGTCTTTCCCTTTCTTGTAAATGATCTCATAATCATATCCCAGCATTTTGGCTAGCCATTTATTTTGTTATCGGGAGGATAGGCGTTGCTCCAAAAAATATTTAAGACTATGATGATCTATGCGGATTTCGAAATGTTGCCCCAATAAATAAGGTTGCCAGGTGTCGACTGCATGTAAGATGGCCATCATTTCCTTCTCGTATGTAGATTGGCCCTGATTCTTCCCACTAAGTTGCTGGCTTGTGAAGGCCACGGTCGCCCTCCTGCATAAAACCCCCAAATACCTGTCCCTGAAGCATCACATTCAATGAAAAGATTGGTGAAGTCAGGTAGTGCTAAAACTGGAGTGGAACACATGGAATTTTTTAGAGCTGTAAAGGCCTGTTGTGCTTCCTCATTCTAGACGAATGAATTTTTCTTTAGGAGTTGGGTGACGGGCTTCGCTATGCGACCATAGTTGCAGACAAATTTACGATAATAGCCTGTGAGACCCAAAAATCCTCGCAAGCTCTTCAAGGTCTTAGGTTGAGGCCATTCTTGCATTGCTTGGATATTTTTGGGGTCCACCTTGACACCCTCACGCCCCACAATGTGGCCCAAATACTCTACCTCTGCCATGCCAAATGCACACCTATACATCTTGACAAATAATTTATGCTTGCGGAGTAGTTGCAAGAGTAGATCTACATGCTGAAGATGTGTGCCCCAAGTGAAACTATAGATGAGGATGTCATCGAAGAAGACAAGGACAAATTTCTTGAGATATGGCTTAAGAATGTGGTTCGTAAGGCTCTGAAAAGTAGAGGGGGAATTACAAAGACCAAATGGCATGACCAGGAATTCATAGTGGCCTTCATGAGTTCTGAAAGTAGTCTTGGGGATGTCGACTTCCTTCATGCGAATCTGGTGGTAGCCTGAGCGAAGATCCAACTTCATGAAAAATTGAGCCCCATTGAGTTCATCCAGCAAATCATCAATCACTGGGATGGGAAATTTATCTTTGACTGTCAACTTATTGAGGGCCCTGAAGTCAGGACACATCTGCCACTCCCCATCTTTTTTGAGCACCATGACCACTGGGCATGAGTAAGGACTGATGCTGGGAGGAATGACCCCTGCTTCCAAAAGTTCCTTGTTGATATTTTCTATTTCGTTCTTTTGGGTGAACGGATATCTGTATGGGCGCACATTTGGGGGTTGGGCCCCTGGAACCAAGGTGATGCTATGATCATGTTCCCCTCGCGAGGGTGGAAGCCCTTGAGGCTTGTCAAAGATCGGCAGATGGTTATTTAAAATCTGTTACATCTCAGGATGAAGTGGCGGCTACTTGGTTTCGACTCCCTGGATGGCATTAAATTGAGCTACCACTCCATGATTTCCCTTTTTTAACAATTCTTCCATCCTATGCGAGCTTATGATAGAGGGGGCTCCCGCCTGGAGTCCTCGAAGGGTATGTGTGTTGTTGTTCTGCTTAAAACTCATATACAACTCCTGGAAATCCATTGTGATTGGCCCAAGAGTGTGGAGCCAGTCAGCGCCGAGGACAATGTCACAACCCACCATGTGTATGGCAAACATGTGGGTTTTCAACTGATAATCCCCCATTTGAAGTTTGACATTTTCAAAACGGCCTTCACATTTCATTGTGCCTCCGTCTGCAATTTGAACTTGGAAGTTAGAAACTGCTCGTACAAAGCAATGCACTGTTTCTGTGACTTTTTGATGGATGAAATTATGTGTACTTCCACTATCAATCAAGACTACTATTGGGCGATGTTTAATAAACCCTCTGATTTTGAGCGTTTAAGGGGAAGAAATCCCTGCCAAGGCATGCAACGAAATAACGGGTTCTTCAGAGACATTGTCCTGCTGGTTGTCGTCCTCTAGCGGCTCATGTTCCTCAAGTGGAGGATCTTCCTTTGTTGAGTTGTAGTCAGTGGCATATATTTGAAAGAATTTGGGCTCCTTACATTTATGACCTCGAGAGTATTTTTCATCACAGTAGTAACATAGTCCTTGCTTCCTTCTTTCGGCCATTTCCGCAGGGGACACCTTTTGGACCTTAAGTGTTTGAGTCGTGTTCTGTGCCTGTGGGGGATGACCTTTAGTGGGGAAATTTGGGCGACTATATTGAGCTGCTAATGCACGTTCCACCTTACGAGCTACCTGGCAAGCCTCCGTCCACGTGGGAGGGTGGTGAAGTAGAACTTGAGCTTTGATGGCTTCTTTAAGACCGTTGATAAAACATTCCGTGTAGAACTCATCTGTGAGACCCTTAGTGCGGAAAGCTAATCCTTCAAAAGCATTAATATATTCCTCCACTGTACCAGTCTGTCGGAGCTTAGTGAGACGACCCAAATAAGAGTCTTCTTGTTCAAAGCAATCTCGAAGAGCTTTGGTAAATTGGGTCCAAGTCCTAAAATATCCATTGCAATGCTGATGCCATTCCCACCATTGCCACCATTCATTGTCAAAGTACATGCTCCCCAACATAAGCTTAGTCGCATCATCTAGGATATGATTCAATTTGAAATACTGCTCCATTTGTGCTAGCCATGCGGACGTGTGAGAACCATCAAATTTATGCATATCCAACTTAGGAGGTCACTGACTGGGTGGTGGATGGGTGTACCAGACGTGACGAGAGTGGCTAGATTCACCGTAAATGCCTTCATGGCCATTATACCCCTCCTCGTGGGCTTGATCCTTGCCATTTGACATAAAATCCTCCTTGACTTTTCACTGAAAATTCTGTAGCTGCATACTTACTCCACTAAGCTCTCTGTGCATTCTATCCAGATCTAGTCTGCGAAGCTGAGTTTGGATTTCGTTCACAGTTTCTTCCAGTTTGTCCATCCTTTCATTGGCCATCACTTGAGCTCTAGTTGCTACCATACACCGACCAGATGAAAAATTGGGACCGCCAAAAAATTTTCACAATTAATTGAATGGTACCACCCTGCTCAGCTCGTCGTCCTGATTTTAATGCGCTATATCACCAATAAGTGTCCTGATTTTTTTTTACTCCTAATGGAGTTTTACTCCTTCTTGATCAATACTGCAGTTGCCAAATCCTCAAAATGTCAATGCATCCAAAAGTCATGCGACAATTATACCATGGTATAGGAACCCTTCACAACGCTTCTGGTCTGGTGGATCTGAGAGATCTGAATGGCGGATCGGGTAGCGCTGGACGGCTAAACTGACTGCTTTGGTAGATCTGATGAATCTAATAGATCGGAACTGGCTGATTGGGACCGATGTTTGCTGCTGCTGCACTCCTTTGCTCAAGCCGATCTGGAAGAGATAATGAGTAAAAAGGAAACTAGGGTCTTGAGGAGTGTCAGGTGCTACAGATCGCAATATACATAAGGGTCTGGCAGTAGTACTCGGCCCATTGTTTCAAGGCTCTAACTAAGGAGGGTCAACCGTACCCTTAGCCGTACCACCCGACTACCCTATCGTACGGGCGAGTAATCTCTCCGAGTGCTGTTCTCGGTGTACTGTAGCCGCAAGACGGCCGACGGTTTATCTAAGGCGAGGTTTTTTAGGAAGCCTATGGGCTTCCGATATACCCAGAGGGTACGTGGAAGACAGTCCGTGCGCGGTTCTGTCTAATGCACTACTACTCGAAGGGGTACCCACAGGGGTTACAAGGGAGTCCAACAGACGTGACCACCTCTTGTATTTCCCGCATGCATGCCTCCCCAATTCCGCAGATTTATGCGCTCAACGACAGATCCCGTGGTTTAAAGACATCGGAACACGTCTTGAGCAAAAAACAAATTTTCTACTAAATGGAGATCCCACCGGCCCTGGAAAGTGCTCTGATACCACTTGTTATGCTCTTAACCTACAAATGATACCCAAATACAGAATATGTGAAGAAAAGAGACCCAGAGCACAGAATATGCAAAGAAAAGATACCCAGAACACAGAATAGCAATGAATTTATTATTCAGAGAGTAATGTTCACTTACCTCTTCCAGGGGGCAACCTCCAATAGAGCAGAGCTCGATTACAAAATAAGAAACGATGCTCCTCGCAGGGAGTTTCTATCCTTTATATATGACTCCTACGTGCAATACCACGGGCCAATACCGTGTCTTACTAATACCATCTATCTAATACTACGACCCATTTTCAACTAACTGTGGTTCCGTTATTAATTGCGGATTAACCACTTACAATTATTAATATGGGCTTTATTGACTCTTGACTATGGCGTGGTCCCATTACATAGATAAGGGGGTTAGGGTGGGACCCTAACAATCTTCTTGTATCGTTTGATCATACATGCCAGCTTCTAGGTATTAATGTGCAACCTGACTATTAATGGCATTTGGGGGCTGGAACTCTGAATATAAGAAGTCTGGAACAAAGTTTTCGTCGTCCTCAAGAGCATCCAAATCAAGGTTTGTCGATAGCTGATGTCTAATTTCATGGAAATTATCTCTAATGAACTGACATGAATCAAAGCACAAAGGCAAAGATCCTTCACTTCAAAATCTACTGCACTTTCCTCATCATTTCCATAGCTGACACGCATCAGTTGATCACTGTACTCGAGCTGCTGATTTGTCTGCAAGATTAGCTTCTGTTTGGAGAGCATAATCATCATCATCATACTGATCAAATTGAGGCAAATCGTCAGTATAAAACACGTCATCAAGCATACATGTCATATCAATAAGTCTTTCTTCTCCAATATGATCTACAAAACAATCGTTATGACTATTGAGATAAGAAATAAAATGTTTTGGATCAGCCACTTGTTCATGAACGCCATTTTCATCTTTTGTAGTCATTTTTCTCACCATCTCTTCTACTGCACTCACCAAAATGTCAATATTTTCCTCTGAAGTTGTACTTTTCTCTGGATCCACGTTTTTCATCTCTTCTTCTTTCAACCTTGCCCTTCTAATCAAAAAATGAGCCTCTACATTTACTGCATTGTTTTGCATCTCTTCAAGTGTTGCGACATTATTTTCTCTCAGCTGAAACTCCATTTCCGAATCAAAGGCACCCGGGTAGTGCAAGAGAGCAGATCCAGGAGGGGGTCTTATATCAACCAGCATTGAATAATAAACTTGATTAAATCTGGCTGAAAACTATTGTATTATCTCCCCTGGCAGTCTTTTCAGCTAATTATACTCTTCTACGATAATGAAAAGGTTCTGTTCGATCCTCCACCTGTCAAGAAAAACTTGGATGAACTGCTGTAAATCTATGATGCTTACATTAGGCACGACTTTGAACGAACTCTTGACTTTGCCTTGCAAAGAAAGAGAAAAAAGCCTTATACTGACATCTTCTTCATCAATTCCAAAAAGGTCTAGAAAAGTCTCGACATTCTGCACATGTTTCTCAGCATTTACATTCTTACATTCACCGTCAAATCTTGGCAAGTATAGATCATAGTTTTTGGGGAAAGCATGAAGAACAGAAGGTAAAAAAAGAGGTTTATACCTATCTAGGATTATAACAGCTATAGGAATATGTACATGAGCTATGGGCTCAGTTTTGTTTTCTTTAGCCTCATCACTTTGCAGAGAATCATCATAAGATGTAGGAAAAGTAAGGAGGCCAAGATCCAAGGGAAACTCACTATTTACACTTTTTTAATAGATCGAGTGAAAATTTTGATCACCTTTATCATACAAAAAGTTATGAAAAACTTTTAGGGCAGATTCAAGAACAACGAAGAAGTAATTCACCAGAAAGCAGAGTAGGTCCTGAATACCATTCCACTTTGGATACTCGAGCTTTGTGTAAGATCCTTCCATTTTCACAGAGAAGGAGTTAGCCCCCCAGTGGAGTCACCATGAAGCACTGATTGCTAGGCTCCTCAGTGAATGGAGTCGCCAGGTGAATGATTTCAGTCGTCTTCTTATGTCTGATCATTGTTCACCATCAACCATTAGATCTGAGCTTGATAGATGTACTGGGGCAAAACAATCTTTAAGCAAACCATTTTCTCCACAGCGAAGTCACCACTATGTTAGCACCTAAATCCACCTTAGGCTGAAAGGAAGGCAAAATTTAGGGTAACCACAAACCATGCTCAGTCTAGTAGCTAGCCCTACCAGAATAGGAGAGGGCTCTCTCTGAGACACACTCAGTGAATAGATAAACGAAAAGGCTTGAGATGACTTACAATGAAATATTTATCTTAGGCTAGTAAGTGAATATGGATACAAGAAGTGATTTTTATGAATGACTGTTTCTGGGATGGTATGGGACCAATGGACCTCAATGAACAGAGAATTTAATACAAAGGCACAGATTACTTCATGAGGCAAGATAGGCGGAGAATACAACAATTTAGTTTGAAACGACACGGAATGGAGAGATTGCTTAAGAGAGTGAAAAGGGCATGGACAACATGAATCTTTTTCAACAGAAGAAAGAACACTGAACATGAAATTTTCCCACAGGCAGAGCAACAAAACTGAATTCTACCTTATCTAACTTAGAAAATTTCACTGGCAATGAATATGAAATGAACTATTGAACATAACGAGATACATATGAAACATAAGAGACGCATTTGCTACACCCACAACCACAAGAATCTCATGAAATAGAGCCGCTGCCTTTCATTAATCCTCTGTAAAATTATATAATGCAGAAACAAAGTTTCTTTCCCACAGTCTCCGAGAAGTTACAAGCAAACCAACCCTTTGTAAATGGTTTGCATACAATATATAGAATGTGCCATGAAGAGATAGAACGCCCAAGGGTTGGGGAGTTACTCGAATCATTACAAAATGAAGGTGGAGAGCCAAACATCAGCTACAGGTGCAGTGCCACAAACATGACAAATGGCTTGGGTGGCCCTTTGCCTTCCTTTGCCACTTGGATAACTGACCATCTAGAGTGAAAATACTTTGAAACCACCTTAGGTGTCGAAAAACGGAAGTGCATATGAGTGGGCCCATTTACAAAAAGTCGAGAAGCGAAATTTCGCGAAACACAGGCATTCTGGGTTTTTTTCCTATATGCGTCGTGCGCTTTTCTTTATGTATCACGCCACTTTGAGGCACTTTCTGGAGTCCAAAATGTGCCAAATTGTGCTCGTTAGAAAGCCTGTCCTGTCTACTTTTCAACCCAAGTGGAATTTTTGAATTTGGAGCTCATTTGCCCCTCCAAATCTTCATTCTCCCAAGATTGCTTCCTGTGTGTCAAAATAGGGGTAGTGACACCATTGTTTGGGTGTTTTTGACCTCCTGGAGACTCAAATCATGCCCAAATTTCTTGCTCCTAGCGCTAGTAGTCGTGATTTTGCATGCTGAATCCAAAAATGCAAACCGTTTCTCATTTTGAGCTCCCAATCCTACGTGTCGCGCCGGTGGCACGGCACGTATAGAGAAAAAACCTGTGTTTGTGCCAAAAATTTGTCATGTGACCAAAATTTCCCCAAATTCCTTGAAATTTGGGCTCGCGGTTCTCTATGGAGTGCTATGATATTCTAAGGAAGCTTCAGCCAAGATTCAAAGCCGATATTTCTCTTTTTCCTATTTTGCCTCTTTTGTTGCTTTGCTCAATTCTACCTTCAAATTCCTTATTCGTGCCTTGCAAACCTTGTTCCATGCCCAATAGTCGTTTTTCATGTTCCTGAGCATGTCCTTGTCCTTGTTTTCTTTCGCCAATAGCTTCTCTAAGTGGATGTGGATCCTCTCGAGCCAAATCTCTCAATTAGCCTCTATCTGTTGCTGAATAAGTGTGTTCTCATTTAGGCTTCTTTGGGTAGCCTGGTGGTCTTCACGGATGTTTTGCAGCTTCATGATCTCATGCTGGTCCTCAAGCTACTTGTTTCTCTACTCCAGATACTTCATGTTCCACTTGGCCCTCTCCAAGTCAAGGGACAAGGCCTCAATCTCTGATTGTTGCTCCTGGATGATCTCTTTGAGCTCTGCAGTTGTTTGCGTTGTATCGGTCTCATCATCATTCACTTGATGGCCCTTCCTCCTACACTGGCTCCTTATCCTTGTTCTGTATTACTCTGAGGGACGCACCAGCGAGCAAATCCATCTTAACCTTCTCTTTTTGCATGATTAGGGTTTCCTGGAGTATTTTCTTCAATTGCTTGATTTTGACATTGGAGACCTGACTCCTTGTGTAGAAATGAGTAGCCATGTGTCCTTGAAATTTTTTGTCTCTTTTGACCGTCTTAAGAAGATTGTTTAAATGGAAATTTACTTTGTCAAGCCAAAACTCCCTATTTTCATTGATTTTTCCTGCAATTAGGTCAACTGAAGACAGCTGCTCCCTTTTTTGCTGAAGTTCTCTTTAGAGTCCTCTAGTATTTGTACTCTTCCTTGTCACTTGCTCTTGATGCTCATCTGAATCATCTTCACTTGCTCATTATCCTGCTCTAGGAAGCAAACCATGAAATTGGCCTTAGAAATATTGCCCCTAAGCTCTTTGATCATAGCATCTTTCTCCATGATGACCTAATCTACTATCTTATACTATTCACTAACATTCGAGTTTACTATATCAGTGTAAATATGGAATTGCTCCTCATCTTGCAAAGGTGCCTTATGTTGTGATGGTGATCCCTGTTCTGCTGATGTAGGCTTGGACCCTTCCACAATGTTTGGAGAAAACAATGAGTTTTTAAACCCTAGCAAACCTATGCAAAGTATGAGCAATTTGGTGAGGTTTCCAGCAATTTTCAGGCTTGAGGCTATATGCACCATGCTAAGAACCCAGTGCACCGTTCTCTCCATGTGCGTCGCGCCCGTTCAAATTAACACTGGGCAATTCCTCCCAGTGCGTCGTGCTCCTCCTCCTGTGCGTCACACTTTTTCCGAAAGACTTTTGGAGGTGTTCCTAGTGTTTACATTGGGCGTGGGATAGCTCGTTGGAAAGGTCTTTGAGTCTAATTCCCAACCCAGCTAGAAATTTTCAATTTTGAGCTCATTTGCCATGTCAAAAGTCAAATCTCCCAAGACTGGTCAAAATGTGCCAAATGAGGCTGCCTCAAGGCAGAGTGCTGTTGTGGTCAAATTTTGAATGCATTCCTCAACCCCCAATTGAGCTTATGATATAAAAATGGAAATATATTTGTCTCTATTTATCATTTGTATCATCAAGCAAGTCATTTGGTCAACCACGCTAGGAGAAAACTTGATTTTCCCAAGGTCAGTCCAGAGGTGCATCAATTCTCCCAAGGCAATTGTATTTTTGACATTTCTTCAAAACCATGACACCTGTGTAAAAAGTGAAGGATTTTTTTCTTCCTTGGTCTGTTGTGGACCAAAACCTCTCTCATTTGTTCCAAATTCATCTTTCCTTGCTCAGAAACATCATTTGAGTGAAACCTACCCCGATGTGGGGAACAAGAGATTTGTTGAAATGAAGAGAAATGAAGGGGATAAGTGGCTTCTAAATTCTTGGGAAAATTCTTGGAAGTAGGGAGGGATGTTAAGATGTAGGGGAAAATGGAATTTCAATGATTGAGTTAGGGAAAGGGGTCCAAAAAGGAAAAACTCACGTCCAACCTAGAAAATTGCCATGTTGTAGCAAGAAACTAGGGTTTGTGCGAAAATGAGGAATTTGGGGGATCTCAGTGATGGGAAGTGTTTGATAAGGTAATTTAAGGATAGGGGAAGATGTATGAACATCGAGATACAAGTTTTTCTGATGATTTTACCGTCCAAGAGAAATTGCCTTCAAAACCCTAGGAGAGGGAAATGACCTTACCTAGACGCAACTGAAGCATGAGCAAGGTGTAAAATGACCCAGTGGAACTTGACATGATAATGAAAACCCTCTAAATGATGGTACACTCAACTGAATGGTGACATGGAACATTATTTGGACAACTTTGAGAAGGGTAAAATCAAACCCTCAACCTAATGCCTAGTGACCAAATTTTGCTTGAAGACTCACTGAAATGACAAAATTTGACCTTGACACCTTAAAATCACTTTGTAAGAGCATGTTTGATCACTGGAGGAAGGCTGCAAAGACTGAAACTAACATCTTCAATCTCTTGGTATAGAAGTCTAGGATATCATAGATACAAGGTACACTTTTCCATCAGCAACTCCTACAGATCCACCCGAGAAGAAGCAGTTTGAAACTAATGCAAAGGTTCTCAATAGTCTATTAGGATGTCTATCTCAATCAAAATTCATCAAGGTTATGCTCTATAAAACCACAAAAAAAATATGGGACAAGATCATTCTGAGCTATGAAGGAGATGAACAAGTAAAAAGAGCAAAACTGCAAACCCTTAGAATTCAATATGAAAATCTCAGAATGTACAATGATGAAAGTGTGGCTAAATATTTCCTACGCATAGATGAGATTGTTAATTGTATGATAAATTTGGGTGAAGAAATAAAAGAGACTGTTGTGGTTGAAAAGGTTCTGAGATCTTTGTCTTCTAAGTTTGAATCAAAAGTTTCTGCAATAGAAGAAAAGGAGAATCTATAGAAAATTACCATGTTGCAACTACACAGAATTCTAACCGCTTATGAAATGAGGAAAGGGGGACCATCAGACAGAAGAGAAGCCACATTCAAGGCCTCAGGAAAAGGAGATTCTTATGACTCAGGACATATGTTAGAAGAAGAGGAAGAATCAAATTCTTTCAAGAACCTTCAACGGGGTGCTGGAAGATTGAGAGGTAAGTTACCTTTCAAATGTTTTTCTTGTGGAAGAGTCGGTCACTATGTTGCCAAGTGTCCTCATAAAGGTAAGGAACCTGTTAGATGGAACAAGAAACAGAATGTAAATAAGAAAAGCTATTACAC
>APFE031204991.1:41115-239989 GCA_000404065.3 Pinus taeda
TTAGATTTCACTGTTGAAAATTTACCCTACAAAAAAAAAGTGTTATTACAGCATCAACACTTTTGATTTCAAGGGTGTTTTTTGCACAATTTTTACACATAAAAAATCAATTTTATTAGCATTTTTTTAAAGATGTTGAAAATTGACCCTAGAAAAAAAAATCACCATACCAGTATCAAGAATGTTAATTTTCAATGTAGTTTTTGTGCAATTTTTGCAAACAAAATTTGTTTTCACTGCCATTTTTAAAACATGTTCAAAATTTATCCTAGAAAAAATCATCATTCGAGCATACACACTTTCATTTTTAGCATTGTTTTTAATGTTTTTGCGGGGTTTTTGGGCTAGAGCTCCCGTTTTTAGTTTATAATTCCCATTTCAAAGTCTAAATTGTTAGATATTGTAAATTAGTGACTAATAGTAGTATATATGCAAAATTTAGTCATCATTTCTGATCACAAATTTATCATTTGCTGTAGTCATTTATCCTTTTTTTGGTAGGTTCATATTCATTATATAAACAATTGATTTAGTAGTTTATATTCATTTCATTTACTTTCATTAATAATCATTATAAATGACTAATTTAGTTGTGTATTAATTTTATTTGTGTTCATCATTAATCAATATAAGCTACAAATTTGGTAGTTTTAGAGCGATTTTATGTATTCATTATTAATCAACATAAATTAATTAGTATGATTTTGTGACTAAATTAAAAAAATTTGGCATACAATGTGCATGCTCATATAATATGAAAACACAAAGTTACATATGTTAATTACAATACTAAACAATATCAAGTGCAACTATAAATAATTTCAACCATAAATTATATTATATAAAATGTCAAGTATTAAAATATTAGTTTCCAACTTGATATTAATTAGTTGGACTACAATTTACACATGAAATATTGTTTTATCACTTCAAAACACTATCACTCTATTGCCAAGGCATTCCAAGTGAATTCACCATCTCCGAAGACTTTACCATCAGTCTCTATGTGTGTGTCTTATGCGAGGTATTGGCTCTAAGACCATCACTAGACTAGTTTTATTATCTCTCCCTTTTTGCATTTGCTGCTCCAATCACTAGTACAAAATGACTAATTAGTTAATAAAACAACAACTAAAATTTGCAATTAAATGACCATTTCTCAGTTGGTGACCAGTAGTAGTGAATTTAGAGTATCTTATAACGTGACGAACTTTTATTCATTTTTAGCTTAGTCATTAATTGGTTGTCTCAATTTTATCATCTAGTAGTATATTTAGTCATAAATTTGATCATTAATTTAGTCATTAATTTCCACAATTAATGACCAAATATATAAAAAAATATATTACTATATGATCATCCGAGAAAACCAACTAATGGCCAAATAAATATGACCAAAATGTTGGTTGTGTTATAAGAGACTGTAAATTAGATACTAATAGTCATATATATGAAAATTTTAGTTGCCATTTGAAACCAATTAATGACCAAAGAAATATGACTAAATTGTTGTCATTTTATAAGATGCTCTAAATTAGCTACTAATAGTCATATATATGTAAAATTTAGTTGTCATTTGTAATCACAAATCAATCATTTGCAGTAGTCATTTATATTTTTTTTGGTAGTTTCATATTCATTATATAAACGACTAATTTAGTGGTTTATATTCATTTCATTTATTTTTATAAATAATCATTATAAATGACTAATTTAGTTGCATATTTATTTTATTTGTGTTCATCATTAATTAATATAAACTACTAATTTAGTTGTTTTAGACTGATTTTATGTGTACGTTATTAATCAACATAAATTAATTAGTATGATTTTCTGACTAAATTAAATGTCGTACAATGTGCACTGATTTATCTAATATGAAAATGAAAAGTTACATATGTTAATTAAAATACTTAACAATATCAAGTGCAACTATAAATAAACCCAACCACATAAATTATATTACATGAAATGTCAAGGATTACAATATGAGTTTTCAACTTAACATTGGTAGGACTATAATTTATGCATGAAATGTAGTTTCATCATTGCAAAACATTATCATTATGTTGCCAAGTCATTGTAGGTGAATTCACCAACTCTAAAGACTTGAACATAAGTCTCTATGTGTGTGTCTTATGTGGGATATTGACTTTAAGGGTATCACTAGACCGGTTCTGTTCTCTCTCTTTTTTCGTTTGTTGCTCTAGTGTTAGTGCTATCCTATTTATTCAAATCTTGTTGCTTATCATCAATATTGAGTTCCTTTTCTAAAAACAAAAGAAGATACAATGCAGAGTGTAAGACATGAAAGACGATGAACACTAGAATATAAACTAAAGTAGACTATAAAGGACTTATATGACATATACCTCAACATCAAGAATGTTAAAGCCATTCTTTCCCACAAAAGAAAGAAATTTGAAAAATTTTTCTTCAGTTGAGCGATAAATACCACTATGTGGCCAGATGACCTATATAAACAAGTAAAGGCCACCATAGAAAAGAACACTTTAGTAACTTAGTATTCAACCTTTAGGGAAAACTTAGGCACAATCATTCCAATTAAGTTACATGCTAAAGAGCTCAAGTCGTAAATATCTTGTGAAAGCAAATAATGTGACGTGAGATGTTTAATCCTTTTCATTTTATTTGCAACAAAATTTTGTTCTCTAACGCATCAACTTGGTCAACTATATAAATAAAATGTGCTCAAATAACAACATGAAGGTAAACTTTTCTAATAGTTTTGAAAATATTTCAACACAAAACAATTAAAAAGATTTCAATCAATATTGTGTAACACTAATTTCATCTTCAAGTTTTGGTTTTCGTATAAAAAAGCATGATAATTTTCAATTTCATAGTTAAAATAAAAGGAAAAATCAAAATAAACATTCACAAAATATAATGAAACAACATATAGAGGATATCATCGAATGAACATTTGGAATTACAAAAAATTTGTTTACCTATCCATCGATGTCTTATTAGACATTCCTAAAACATTTGCTTTCCCAAATTAACCATCAGTTGAAAGAATGACAACGTTAAAAACCATAGGAATACCTACTAGAAACATTTCCAAAGTCGATGACTCAAGTGCCTGAAGGATCTCCAACAACAAATGAATCATATCCAAAACATGATCTACATTGTCTCCACATCCTTTTTCCAATCACATTTCATGTAACCTGCCCACACCAGAATCAAGTAACAATCAAATGAAGTCATTTATATTTGTTTTTAACTTTTATATCTATAAAATTTGAGTCTAATTTGTTTTGAGAGCATATTAATTCATTTTTAAATCCTTCCTGTCATGAGAAGGTATCAATCAAATAGTGCATTAGAAAAATCAACCTCAATGAGGTCCTCTAACAATTTCTATAATATCAATATTTGTTTTGCTGCGATATCTTGGATAGAAAAAGAACTTATCTGCAAAACAAAAAACCATATATTACTTGTGTTCAAACTCTGTATATGGTGTATTCTTGGGTAGATTTTTAAGATGTCCATCTACCTTTATCAAAGTAGATTGTAGCTTGGTTAAACTCTATATCCTTTTGTTCAATGTCAATTTCTAAGAGATGAATGTCACACATTATTCTTTCCCATTTCTCAACATGGTGCATATGATAAATTGAAAGTCACATAAAAGAAAGAGAATACCCTTATCTAGCCTAAACAAACAAACAAACAAACAAATAATGCCTTTAATAAAACTTCACACCTCATAAATTACTCTACCATGTGATTAGACTAAAGGTATTATTATTTGAATCATATTTAGGTCATATTTAAAGGGATATTTGTCTATTTACCATGACATCAATTTGGTGCTAAAAGCAATACATAAATCTAGGTTATCATGAATGAAATTCAAGTATAATTGAGAGAAAAAAAATGCCATTGCAAGGTATGGAGAGAGAAACATATTCATAATTAGGATTCTCTATTTTAGTTTGATTTGAGTTGAGTTTGTATTTAAGTATATAGTTTCCTCTAAAGAAGTGAAATAGAAAGATGAGAATTGAGATAGCCCTGTGAATTTTTAATCATTCATATTATATATCTCTAAAACAACGAGCACATCCTTCTCTTCTATTTGATAGAGGTTTATTGTGACTAAAATAGTAATGAATTAATTATCAAACACAATGATGAAATATATTAACCAAGGAAAGAAAAATGACATTATTGTAGTATTTGTGTGCTCGAAGGAAATCCAACAAAGATTGTGTGCTTTCTTTATCATGAAATAGTATTGAAGACACATGTATATTCAAAAATTGAACTACATTACCAATAGGAGATGGTCATCTTATGTAAGGAAAGGATGAATTGAAGGGCTCAAGGTCTATCTCCAATAGATATTTATCATTGTCACTAAAAAATACAAGGCTGTCATTATTTGCTTATCCCGGGAAAAAAAAAAGAAGTGAGTTTGTATTTGTGCACTTCTGATAGTATATGAAAAAGAGAGAAATAGTGTAAATCAAAGTGTGTCATCCCATCATCCAACCTACATAGAAAACATATATATTCAGTTGTTGACTATAGAAGAAATAAAATGTAAAACCCACTCAACTTGATCTTCACATAACATAGGCATAATGAAATAGTACAATAGAAGCATGCTAGCTCAAAAACAAGAGATGATAAAAAATAATAATGGAACATTGTTTCCTGCCACATAATTGGCATGCATAAAATTTCCACATAATCCATCCAAAAAATGAGGAGAACTTATGGTAAAAGAACATATCATTAGTGTTTTGTACCCTCTTTAACACATGTAGCCTAGGGAAGTAGAGGAGGCCAAATGTAGAAGGATTCAAATTGTGTGGGATATGAAAACAACAATGTGGGAAAACACACCTACCAATTCATGAAATCTCACTCTAAATAATAGAACATGTTGAGGACAATAATGATGAAAACAAATCATGTATGAAGGTCAAGAGCCTTTAAGTTTCATTGAGATTTAGATTCTCCACGTTTTCTAATTTTATGAAAACAATCAAGAATATATTGGGTCTAAATCGAAAAGATTACAATTTGTCATTTCCAAAAATTACTTGAAAACTTATATAGTCTAGAGAATTTTCAAATCCAAATATCAAAATTGTACCTGTAGCTTTGGTTTCTCTAGTTTGGTATACATTTATTCTTGTTGGTCTACATACAATCAATATTTAGGTGCTTTATAATTCCATAGGAACTAACCCATCCGAAAGGTAGGCTAAAACTTGACTTTTTAAGGCAACCCCTCCCTCAAATCTTTGTAACATGATTTATTTCATGCTTGTGAAAATAATATGCAGCTTTCATTGCAAGAAATAACTCTTATAGACATATTTCCACAAACATCATTTTATCAATTCAGAACATGTCTATGTTCCCCCACTCATGTGATTAAATATGAACATCTGCATGAGCATGCGAAAGCCTAAACTGCAACTTATATTGCGAGAAGGACCAAGAGAGTGGATCAGGAAAGTGCCTTAACAAAGGGCCAAGGAGATGAATTTGAGGACATGCCTCATCCTTTAACCTTGGAGATAAATCAAACAAAATAAGTAATGGGGTTTACTTTGGACAATGTCGACACAACTGGGAGGGTAGTTGAGGTAGTTACAAAATCTTTAACTCTAATGGAGATTCCTATTCCAACTAAAGTTGCAAGAATCATGTTAGTTCCTGATATTCTTTATAATAATAGTGCTCTTGTAAAAAATGCTTCTGCATATAGGAAACAATTTGAAGTAGCATTGCATGATATTATGGAAAGCTTTAATGAATTATACTGAAACATCACTAGTCAATTATTGTTAAAGGTTTGAGGGAGCGAGTGATGAACTATCTTCAGGTTTGGTCAGAATGGTTTCTCTTTTTAGATGCTTATGTGAATAGACTGAGAGCTACCTTTCTTCAAAATTGAAATTCAATTGTCCCTCCTTTTCATTCAATATGTGGAGATTCCCCACCATTTAAGGACATTAATAGTTCTCAAGCCAATCTTACAGACATAACATACAAATCTGGTCCCAATCAAGATGTTACTCTAGCAATTGGAGAGGGAGAAGCAACTCGAGAATTGCTTAGTATTCGTCTTGTGGAGCTTGAAAGGTGGTGTAGGAAAAATATTCATGGTGGTAGGGAGGTAATGGTTTCCTAATTTCTTAGCGTAGAGGAAGCAGCGAAGCATAAGAACCAAGATCAACATGAGGAGGTAAGGTATGGGTATAACTCCACAATAGGAGGGAAGCATGCGAGAGAAACAAATGATAATTTCAAATTGGGAGGGGGAAGGTGGAGCACAAGTTAAGAAAGAAAATCCATCCTTGATAAATATAAGGAATATATGTCCAAATATAGGAAAAATGTTCAAGAAGAATCATCCTTATGGTAAGGGGTTGAGGAACATGATTAAATGGATGCCTCTTGTAGTGTAACTTTACTAAAATATGTTGGTGTGGTGGGGACCTAAAGGTCATCATTCCCACAACCAGATCTAAGACCTTTAACATGCAATTCTATGAAAACACATCCTATATTACAGGCTTCAAAGTGGACTTCTGAGGATGGTGGAAGTAATATAGAGGATATTGCAAAGTTTATGGGACTTGGTTTGAATTACTCTTCTTCTGGTAGTGATGAAATATTTTGGGGTTCTGGAAAAGAACACAAACAAGAAGTCATAATGGAAAACATTGCCTCTACTCTTAATGGAAGTGGAATGGATGAAGCTTGCAAGTGATTGTCCTTGCCTATAGGATGCTAATTAATTTTTTTCCTTTATATATATACCATCTGGTTTAATACTATAAATGCGTAATATCAGGCAAAATAAATGTGAAATGGAGGTAACACTCATGAATATCTTGAATCTCTTGCAGAACGTGGCATTAAGAATGTCAGAGAAATTGAAAGAAATATCTCTTCCCACATAAAGATATTAGAAGTTGAATATGGGTTAATAGGCCCCATGACTAATAAAGACACTAGATCGGATACTCTATACCACAACCTTGGCTTTTCCATTTTTACTACAGTTTTTATTGATATTGTTACATGGGTGTAGACCTGTGAGTGCTCTATGTTTACTGCTAGTGACATTAGTGTTTCCAGGGTTGTGGTTCGATATCATCCTTTGAGGAGAGGTTCAAGACAAGGAAAAATAAATGCTTCTTTACAAAACTTAGGTTTTAAGATTCTCATTTTTGAGAAGCACCGTGTTAGGACTTTCAAGTTTTATATTTTGATCATTTATAATGGCATTGGTACCATCATAGTGTTTGCAATTGCTGGACATTTTTGAGTTTCTTGAGAGTTTTCATATGAAACTTAATGCTAGTCTATCTTATATTTACCACTTATTTGACAGTTTTAGATTTTATTTATCTTGTCTATGGGAAAAGTGTATGTAATATTACATTATTGGTAATCAATTAGCAAGGCAACTCGCAATTTTTACTCATAAAAAAACAAATATCATAATAAGTGTAATAACTTTGTGGATCACTCTATGAATTCTTTCACATTTATATTATGTCGTTCTTGCAGGAGAGAGCGATGAAACCTCTCTAGGTTTGGTTAGATTGGTTTCTCTTTTCAAATGCTTATATGAATAAATTGAGAGCTACCTTTCTTCGAGCTGGATATTCAAATGTACCTCCTTTTCATTCAATATGTTGATATGCCTTACCATTGAAGGGCCTTGATAGTTCTAAAGCCAATTTTCTAAACATAATAGACAGATCTAGTACAAATCAAGATGCTTCTCTGGTGATTGGAGAGGGAGAAACAACTAAAGAGTTTTTTAGCATTCCTCCTATGGAGCTTGAAAGACGAGGAAAAATAGTGTATCTATTCATGGTGTAGGGATGTAATGGTTTCTCGATTGCTTAGCTTAGAAGAATAAGAGAAGCATATGAACCAGAAGCAATATGAGGATGTCATGTATGTGTATAAATTTGCAATCGAAGGGAAGCATGCAATGGAAATTTATTTTTATTTAAAATTTGGAAGGGGGAGGTGGAGCACAGGTGAAGAAAGAAAATCTATACTTGATGATGATAAGGACTATATGTCCAGATCTAGGCAAAATGTTCAAGAAGAATCATCGTTATGGTCATGAGCTAAGGAATGTGAATCAGTGGATGTAAGGAATGTGAATCAGTGGATGCCTCTTGCAGTAGAACATTACCAGGATCATATAATGATATTCTCTTTAATGAGGGAGTCCAAGGGCTAAAAGTTTAAGGATGTGATATAAATAGACAGTCTTGTCTAACTTGCAAGGAATTGGGTGTCAAACTTGTTGTTGAGTCAATCGTATTGACATGTTAGAATTCCCAGTATGACTTGGGGCTAAGATTGACTGAGAGGAGTTTGCTTAATACTATTTATTCAAGGAAAATAATTAAATTTAGAGTCCATTTGCATTATGATTCATGAAGTGTAGTAAAAGAGTTGGTGAGCTTAATAGGGCTCATCCTTGACATGATTTATTACACTCAAATGAGAAGAATTTCAAAAGGTTGAGATATGATACAAATCTTGGGAAATTTTGACCAAATAAATAACTCAAACTTGACAACTGAGATATGATATAAATCTAAGGAAATTTTAACCAAATAAATAGCCCAAAACTTAAACCTGGTAGCATGAAATCAATTGTTTGAAGTGTGGCTATTGAAGATAATTTTATTAAATAATCTTAAAAATAACATACAACTAATTTATACAAGTATGGAATTTCATTGCCAGTCAAATGTAAAACCTGATAACAATTCAAGTGATAACCCACAATGAAAATCTAGAATCGACAAGACATACTTGACAAACGTTCAAAACTCATTAGGAAAATCCTAGTCCTACAGGCTACTCGTATAAAGCAACCGCAAATGTTACCTAGCCTAGGAAACATGGAATGTTAATGATATAAATTGAAAAAAATATAAATAATTAAAATTGGTTATCAGAACTAGCACAAACAATGAATGATAAACAAAATGAAAATGGGGAAAAATGTTGCATACCCACTCTAAGATACCGCCATCTTCTTCCATACTCGATGTTGCCCAAGACTAAGCAAGTCATTCAACTGGTGTCCACATCCTTGTATCCATAGTAGAATTCGTTAGATACATTATGACAAAATAGCACACCAAAATAAGACAATGAAATCCTTGCAAACATAAATGAACTAAAATTAGTTGTCCATATTTGCAGCTACTGATGCAACTTGTCCATGTAGACGAACTATTCTTATGGTTGAAATAAGCACAACCTTTTTCCTTGGTGGTGCATCACGATGTACACTACAAGCATGACCAATATGTTGATAGTTACCACCACCATGAGGATGCTCAACTAGATTCATAATTGCACCACGAACCTTGGCCAACAATTTATTTTGACCTTGTATTTGTGGTATGCATGTATAGTGTTGAATAGGGATGCAACATTGTAAATTTTGAATGGAAAGTACTTCTAAGTATTTCATTCCTATCTTATGAATTCAAATGAAGTGAGTGCACTACAAACTAAATTGTGAGTTTGTAACCGAAGAACAACAAATTGGTTTTCTATTTATATTGGTTGCTCGATAGGTTTTAAACCATTATAAAAATCTCATTCGTATAAAATATAAGGGAAAACTAAGTGGAGCATAACAATTCATACATGTGTTATAGATTAGTGATAAATAATTAATATGTCACATAGATAATATATTGTAATAATGGGAAGGCATATTTGTTGAGCTACCTTTTTGTCCAAATTTTTACAATTCTTATCAAACAATTCTATGCTTGTGACTAGTGTTTTTAATCATTATTATCTTATTAGGCTAATAGTTAGAGGCATTTAGAGACAATATCTATTAAATAAATAAATTCTTCTTGAATAATGTTTTGTGCATAAATTTCATTAATAATATGTCTTCTTGGTGGCAAATGAATAAGTCTAGCACCAACAGTGTAGAAAAGCTTCTTAAAATGCATTTGAGTAGAGAATGAGATCACTGTATGTGAAAATAACATTTTTTCAATCCAATGGAGAGGGGACTTGAAATTCTGACTTGCGGGTTTTGTTCAGAGCTCCCTCATTCAGATAACCCAGAAATGGTTTGACAAAATTCGACGTTATGAGGAAGCTATGGTCATGGGAATATTACAACACACGTTAAGTACAAAATCTAAATTTGACTATTTTGGCCACAGTTTTGATAAGCCTCTTATGCTCAAAGGAATAAAATGTTGATTGGACTGAGAAAAATGGTTCACTAATGTTTTTTGTTACTTCAAGAACTATCTATTGCTAGCTTCCCAATTTCTGGAAATATGAGAATAGTTATGTATGCAATCCAATGCTACAAAATGATTATACAAGTGCAGTACGCATCCATGGCTCTGAGCTTGGAATATCAACAATATGGAATGGTTGTATACAGCTACAATGATCAAGGAAAATGGTGCAAATTCATCAACCAATGAATGGAGGAGGGTGCACATCCATGACCAATGATGTGATTCACTAAAATCAATGATAGTCCAAGTTTGGTTAGAGGAAAAAGAAAATAACCTAGTCCAATCACAATAAAGGTTCTTGAGACTCACCAAAAAATTAAGAAAAACCCTGGCTTTCAAAGTCAACTACTACATAAATGATTGTTTTCCTCTTATAGAAGATGTTTCTCTAAAACAGGTGAAAATGCAAGATAGGTGCTAAGGAAGGATTATGTATACTTGCTGCTGAGATCTAATGCCCAAGCTGCTTTGGAGTGACCTTCAATGCAATTCCTTTCTTTGATATGCTTTGTAATAATTGTGGATATTTTATAGTTGGTGGTTCAATATCGATTTTCTTTCAAATATAATTTCATGTTGGTGTGATATCTTATTATAGAGCTAGGGGGATCAACATGAATCCAAGCCTATCACTAGCTGAGAAATGGTGGTTACAATTTCAGCTTGGCTTTCAAGGGAAGATCAATTTTGGTTGTGGCTCTTTATACAATAGGAAATTGACTGTCATTGAAGAAGATTTACACTCAAACAACAATCGATATGTTGCACTTAAACAAGGACATTAGTCTCAATGCAATGGAATTTCTTCATTTTTGTGCTCTCAAACATGCTAAAGAGAGCATTATTTCTTCCTCAAAAAGCAGAGTAAAATTTTCCAAGCTTTCTTTTGATACTCTGCCAATGTTAGGAAAGTGCATTGCAAAAGTTTTTTTGATACACTGCGTTTCTATGGACACACAACATTTCAACAGCAAGTGTTGTTTGAGCCATCTTCTCGAGTTACTTGCCCTCTCACTCAACGTTGTGATCAAATTCCGTAAGAAGTTGAACTACATACAGCTTAAGTGTGTTAATTGCCGAACATTGAAAGGGTCAACACCGCATCCAGCTGTTTGTTAATGCACCACTCTCGACAATGTTATGAAGTAAAATTACTTTCAGACACCGGGATTGCAGCAACTCAAACTCCAAATTGGAAGAAAATCTTCTTGTTCTGATTTTAATTAATTTATATTAACCAAAAATCCTAAATTTATATTCTATGCAACCATGATTGTTGTGCACACATGTAAGGATGGGGATCACATAGAAGTAGGTTGAGGCTAGGATCACATAGGAAATCATTGTATTATTTGTAGAGACTAGATTTCAATTGTGCCATGTGAGGAATCTGAGCCCAGTGGAATGATCCTTGGAGGAGACCACTGGAGCCCAACATTTAATTATTTAACATTCATGTAATTTGGTTTTAGATTTTGCAATTAATTTATATTTCCATGTTCTTTTGAATTTCTAAAGATGGTATTTTGATTTAGTTTTTACAGGAAGATCGAGCTAGATGGTTGGGCCCATCCACCAGTTCATTGTCAAATTACTTAGGATTTATTCATTTCACTGCATTTTATTTCCTGTTGGTGTGATTTATTTTACTACATTTCATTTCATGCATGATTCATTCAAATGTTGACTCCACAATTTCGTTTTCAAGGTCTCCTTTATGTTTTGATATTTAATTATGCAGGTTTGATTTATGAATTCGGTGATGTTGTTATTCTAGAATTTATTTCTGAGTATATTTAGTTAGCAAGAATTTCCTTTATTTGTGTTCTTCATTTCCACTATTTGTTGTGTTTAATTCATTATGTAATGAAATAGATTTTAAATTGCAAGGATTTATAATGGAAATAATAACTATGATATGATTATTGGAAACTCTGATTTAATTAATCAATATTATTTTGGCATTCATAAGAATTTTTAATCCTTGGATTTTAAATATTCATCATTATAATTTAATGCTGGAATTGACATGAGGAGAATTTCAGTTCAAGTTCCTGAATTGTCCAGCCAAACTCTTTGAAGATATCTGCTATCAACAAACTTAAATTTCTTAAATTGAACACTGCAATTCCTTTCTAGTAGTAAGAAACATTTAATGAATTTTCTTAAGTACAGAGTTTAAAATAGTTTGAAATCTAATTTGTTCCATGCTTTCATATTTGCAGCGTAGCTGTAGTCTTTTAAGAAGCTTTGAATTCTTTATTTGTTGTAGTGTGTTTACTTTGGAAAGTCTTTTCTTGAATTATTTCCTTTTAAAATTACTTTTAGGATTTTGATCCCTTAGGTCGTATTCTGGCATATATTGTTCTACGTCTCTAAGTCTTATGACCCGTATTGACAATTTAAATGTAGATGTAAATCTAGCATTTATACCTCCCAACATTTTGGTGTCATTATTGGGGAGGCATTGTAGGATAAGGCCTCGTGATTTGTTATGCTTTTTCTTTGCAATTGAATTTTTAGATTAATGAGATTATCCTTGCTTACTGAAGCATACTGGACAATATTTCCAGAAAGCTCACAAGACAGTTTTTCTTTACCGCAAATGAGTGATTTTCTTTACTGCAAGTGTGGTTGTTTTCTTTACTGCAACTGAGATTTGTTATTTTTTTTTTCTTTTACCAATCATAGGGAAACTAAAGGGCAGAATGATGGTAAGATGTGAGTGAAGAGCCACACATTCACTTTTGTTTGGGTCACTCCAAATTTTTGTTGCCCAAATAAACAAAGATTTGAAGTTTGGTGCTAGCAAGAAAATGTCAGGAAGTGTGATGTTATTCCAAGAATTATCTCAGATTCTAGTAGAAGTTGGGGTCTTCGCTTCGCAGAAAGATCAAATTTTGGCATCAATCAAAGAAAGGTCTATTCCTCTGGAAGAGAAGATTCATGAAGATCCAGAAGAGCTTCCTAAGGAGACCGAGAAGTTATGGATCATGCATGATGAGGAGAATGCATTAGAAGCAGAACTTATATCTGATTCGGCCTGCACTTTAGAGAATAGAGAAGGAAATGTGGAGGATTTGCATAATGTGTTGGATGTTGCCCATGAATCAAGTAACCAAGAGCATATAGATCGAATAGGATCTTGGTTCCTAATGACTGTCAGTATCCACTTCTCCTTTATCATTCGAAAATTCGTAGCATCACATAAATTAGTGCAGCTGGTACCTCATGTTATGGTATTTTCTCATATATACCTTTCAAAATTGAACATGAGTATAATTCTCCTTCTATTGCACACATGGATGCATTGGAAGTTCTCCTATACTTAAATAGTAGTCTTTTTCGTTTTAGGGTAGAGTAGGGTAGGAGAATAAATGAATAAAGTTGTTATAATAATGCTATTAGGGTTCTAATTTTCAATGTATAGCCATTCAAACTTCTTTTGATCCATATTATTTGTTCACACATATCTGTGGCACATATTGTTGAGTACGATTCACTGCAATACCTCATGATTTTTCAAAAGTAACCATGATTAGTCACTCTAATGAGTTGTCATATGAGATATATATTTTCAGTTTCCCTTAGAATGTACTATTGGAGAGCCCCCTATGGTGGACCACTCTTGTAAAATATCATAATAAGTTGTTCATGAGAACACTAGCGATATTAATGCAAAGAATCTTTCAGTCATTATCTGGGATATTTTTAATAAGTCTTTAGGGTAGAGGAACTAGCCAATAATGATTAGTCATTAAAAACTTTTCATGCCATCCTATACTCTTAAGGAGTAGATTCGTCTCCCCACTTATTTAGTAACCTTCAAAGGTTAATCACAATAAGAGTTTATAAATAATTTAGGGAAGGATAGGAGGTCTGTGATGAGCTAACCTACCACAATCATAATACCTAACATGCATGACATTACTGTTGTGGGTTACCACACCAGAGTAATGGCTTTCAGCCAAAAATATGGAAGACAAAAGTTCTTATCATGAGCCAGTCTGTTCATCCATGTTACTTTTTGTGAGTGAAATTTCCATCAGTTGGTTACCAAGCTAGGACAGTGGCCTTCATCCAAAAGTCAAATAATCTAACTCTGAATCTATATCTAGTAAGTGGGACACATATATTTCACTGGCTTAAAAGACATCCCTTCCAAGGTTTTGGACACTTGCGGCTAGAAGGGCCATGTCTGTGGTATTAAAGTTGATCATATACTATGATTTGTTTGGTTATCCTTCTGTTTCCATGAAACTCGTCATTTTATTTCTTGAACAATGGTTTTAAGACAATCTAAATGTGATGCTTTGAGTTCTATTTTTCAAAAATCAAGAATATTTAATGAAGTGGTACCCTTAGTGAAGGTAATTCTTTGTACTAGATTAAGAAGAAACTTCATTTTGAATTCGAATGACAAAAAAATTGAAGTGTTCAATAAAGAGGTTGTTGATTGGTCCAGGAAAGTTTCATATTACTTTCCCTTTTCTCGCATTATAACTCATTTTAATTATAGTGATAAATTATTCAATGATGACTACTCACAACGTGTTGATTCACAACCATGAGTATTGATTGTGGTTGACTCTAAATACATGCTACACAGTTTGGGTATAAGATTTCTATGGTAGAAGCAGGAATCTGGTGGTAGTTTTCTTGAAATTGCACCTTTTTAGTAAAAACTTGATCTTTACCATAAGACTCTGGGTAGAAGCAAAATAGAGAATTCATTAAGATAAGACAACATGTATGTGCAATGCTTTTTCTCCATAATGTCTACTTTTTGTAACTGATCTTGTTACATTCCTACAATCAATACTTTGATTAGAACTATAATATGGTTTCAGCCAATATTGTAATATTATGTTGGAGCCTAATGAATGCTTTAAAATACCAAGCATCTTCATCCTTGCTAAAATTTTTGTTAACATTCATCATAAGAATAGTGTAATCTTCAAACATTTCCCCTGCATTCTTTCATATTTTTATAGTTTAATTGTTTGGCTTGCATGAGGACATGCAAGAAGGTCACCGTGGGGGGATGTTGAGCTACCTTTTTGTCTAGATTTTTATGTTTCTTATCAAACAATTCTATGCTTGTGAATAGTGTTTTTAATCGTTATTATCTTATTAAGCTGATAGTTAGAGGCATTTAGAGACAATATCTATTAGATTAATAAATTCTTCTTGAAAAATGTTTTGTGCATAAATTTCATTAATAATATCTCTTCTTGGTGGAAGATGAATATGTCTAACACCAGTCATGCAAAAATAGTTCTTAAAATGCATTTGAGTATGGAATGAGATTACTATATGTGAAAATATGAATTTTGTGATCAAATGGTGAAAACTCTTGAAATTCGGAAATGTGGGTTTTGTTGAAAGAACCCTCATTCAGATAACTTAGAAACGGTTTGGCAAAATTCGACGTTATGAGGAAGCTATGCTCATGGGAATATTACAACACATGTTAAGTACAAAATCCAGATTTGACTGTTTTGGCCACAACTTTGATAAGCCTCTTATGCTCGAAAGAAGAAACTGTTGATTGGACTCAGAATGTTGGTTCATTAATGTTTGTTTTTAGTGCAAGAAATGTCTATTGCTAGCTTCCCGATTTCTGGCAATATGAGAATGGTTATGTATGCAATCCAATGCTACAAAATTAGTATAAAACTTCAGTATGCATCCATGGCTTTGAGCTTGGAACATCAACAATATGGGATGGTTGTATTCAGATACAATGATCAAGGCAAATGTTGCAAATTCATCAACTAATGAATGGAGGAGGGTGCACGTTCATGACCAAAGACATGATTCACTAAAATCTATGCTAGTCCAAGTTTGGTCGAAGGAAAAAGAAAATAACCTAGTCCAATCATAATACAGGTTCCTGAGACTCAAAAAAGAATTAAGAAAAACGCCGGTTTTCAAAGTCAACTACTGCATAAATGATTTTTTTTCTCTTAAAGAAGATGTTTCTCTGAAATACGTGAAAAGGAAAGATAGATGACAAGGAAGGATTGCATAAATTTGTTGTTGAGATCTAACACCTAAGCTGCTTTAGAGTGACCTTCAATGCAATTCCTTTCTTTGATATGCTTTGTAATAATTACGGATATATTATAGTCAGTGGTTCAGAATCCGTTTTCTTTCAAATATAATTTCCCGTTGGTGTAATATCTTATTACAGAGCTAGGTGGATCAACATGAATCCAAGCCTCTCAATGGACCAGAAATGGTGGTTATAATTTCAGCCTGATTTTCAAGGGAAGATCAATTTTGGTTGTCACTCTTTGTACAATAGGAAACTGAGTGTCACTAAAGAAGATTTTCACTCAAACAACAATCGATATGCTACACTTCAACAAGGATATTAGTCTCAATGCAATGGAATTTCTTAGTTTTTGTGCTCTCAGATTTGCTAAGGAGAGCCTTATTTCTTCCTCAAAAGGCAGAGTAGGATTTTCTAAGCTTTATTTCGATACTCGGCTGATGTTAGGAAAGTGTAGATAAAAAAATTTTTGTTGATATATTGTGGCACTATGGACACATAGCATTTCAACTGCAAGTGTTGTTTGAGATGGATTCTGGAGTTACTCGCCCTCTCACTCAATGTTGTGATCGAGTGCGGGAAGAAGTTGAACTACATACAACTGAAGTGTGCCAATTTTCCAACATTGAATGGGTTAACATTGCATCCAACTGTGTGTTAATGCACGACTGCCAACAACGCGATGAAGTCAAATTACTTCTAGAAGTCATGATTGCAGCAACTCAAACTCGAAATTGGAAGAAAATCTTCATGTTCTAATTATAATTAATTTATATTAACCAAAAATCCTAAATTTATATTTTATGAAACCATCGATCCATTTAATTACAGTAGCACTGCTGCTATATAAGAGAGATTGTTTTGCACACATGAAGGGACGTGGATCACATAGAAGTAGACTGAGGCTAGGATCACGCAGGAAATCATTGTATTATTTGCAGAGCCTGTATTTCAATTGTGCCATGTGAGGAATCTGAGCCCAGTGGAATGATCCCTAGAGGAGACCACTGGAGCCAAGAATTTAATTATTTAGCATTCATGTAATTTGGTTTTAGATTTTGCAATTAATTTATATTTCCATGTTCTTTTGAATTTCTGAAGATGGTATTTTGATTTAGCTTTTACAGGAAGATTGAGCTGGGTTGTTGGGTGCATCATCTAGATCGTTACCAAATTACTTAGGATTTATTCATTTCGCTGCATTTTGTTTCTTGTTGGTGTGTTTTATTTTACTGCATTTCATTTCCTGCATGATCGATTTAAATTCGGATTCTGCAATTTCATTTTTTAGATATCCTTTACATTTTCATATTAATTATGCAGGCTTAATTTATGAATTCAGTGATGACATTATTCTAGAATTTATTTCTGAGTATATTTAGTTAGCAAGCATTTCTTTTATTTGTGTTCTTCATTTCCACTATTTGTTGTGTTCAATTCATTATCTAACGAAATAGATTTTTAATTGCAAGGATTTATAATGGAAATAATAATTATGATTTGATGGCAGGAAACTCTAATATAATTAATTAATATTATTTGGGCATTCATAATAATTTTTAATCCTGGGATTTTAACTATTCATCATTATAATTTAATGCCAGAATTAACATGAGGAGAATTTTAGTTCAAGTTCCTAAATTGTCTTGCAAAACACTTTGAAGATATCTCTGATAAAAAAACTTAAAAATTGAACGTTGCAATTCCTTTCGAGTAGTAAGAAACATTTAATAATGTTTCTTAAGTATAGATTTTTAAAATAGTTTGAAATCGAATTTGTTTCATGCTTTCATATTTGCAGCGTAGTTGTAGTCTTTTAAGAAGCTTTGCATTCTTTATTTGTTGCAGTGTGTTTACTTTGGAAAGTCTTTTCTTGAATGATTTATTTTTAAAATTGTTTTTAGGATTTGGATCCCTGAGGTCATATTCTAGCACGTATTTTGCTACATCTCAAAGTCTTACAACCCCGGATTGACAATTTAAATGTGGGTGTAAATATAGAATTTATACCTCCCAACAATATTGAATGCAAACCATTCCACTTTTGTATAGAAGAAACCTATATGATTTAAAAAAAATTGTGTTGAATGAAGAACATTTGTTTTCAGATTTATATTCTATTTTGTGTCAATTTATATAAGATCTTTCATTATTAGCTTCCACAATCAAGGAAACAACATGGAAAGAAACCAAAACAACATCCTCTATATCCAACGTATATAGCCAAGATTATATCAATGAACTGACTCTTTCAAATAAGTGATTTGGCATCATTTTTAGAAATAAAATTCCACATGGCTCCTCCTAAATAAACTAAGAGTTAGGAGGTTCCATCTAATATTTTTTAGACTTGAATCTTGCAACAATAATAAATGAATATTACATAAACATACACAATTCATGTAATATAAAACCCAAGTAATATTATGATTGGTAGACAAAATAGTTGATATAACTATTCACAACCATTATCCATGCAATTTTTTGGAACACATTGGATATGTTTGTTACATCATTCTCCTCATATTTCAAATACAAGAAGAAAATATCAAAGCATGATAATATTTCCATAGTATCCTATCACCTCTATGGTTGGCATCTCAATGGCAAGAAATACCATAGGATTGATGGGTCAAAGCCACAAGGATATCATATGTACTTCTAATGACATGTTGGCATGAGTTACGTAGAACATGATGTGAGAATTTTTCGACATACAAGATATAGTGTGGGTTTAAGGGCACTATGGCTTTCACCAAAGAAATTTTATAGCGAGGAAATGGACAAATATATTAAGATATTCTATTAAAACTAAGTATGATTCTCCAATTTTTAATCTAAAGTTGATATCTATTCAAAATTAATCCTAGTTTATTCCCCTTATTGCATACTGAAGTGATTTTAATGTGTACTATGCCTTCCTTTATAACTTTAGAATGCCCTTATGTTAAAGTGAAAAGTAAACGAGCATATGTTTAGTCCTTTTCCTTCTTTATGTACAACTTTGTGCCCTACAATAATCTCTATTTCTAATTCAACCTCATTCTTGATAACAACCTTGGTTCCTTCTATATTTATTCCCATTCCCCATTGGTATTTTGATTTTTTTAATACCATTTCACATAGCATAAACAATTATTATTCCCTACACCATTAATAAATGCTACGGCATACTTCATTGGTGCCCATGCAATTCCTAGTGCTACAACTCCTCAAATTCCAATAAATGTAGCCAACCCTATTGAATTCAATCACCAACCTCTTCTTATGGCATACAATTATAGATTCACCAATAAGGGGTCCCTCTTCATTCACAATTATCACCTGAAGGATCACATGGATGATTTGATTCTAGATAATATAAGTGAAAAATATTTACTCTCATCTGCAAGTGTGAAATTTTTTCCCTCCTAATCACTCCTCACCTATAACCATATTGTTTATCTTATATCAAAAATAATTCTTGCTCATTATTGGTCTCACAAACCTATTCTATCACATTTTATATACCTCACTCTTTTACAATACTATGATATGTTATATTGTCCCTCTAGAATATACAAAGTTAATTATAGGAATGAAATGCTATAATGATGGTTTTGTCAAATATGATTCCCAAAAAACTCATACATACTCACTAAGGAAGGTAACCCTTAACATTCTCATTCATCCACCACTTATATAGAGAAATATCTCTGGAAACAAAATTGTCTAGTAAGTCACTCTCACTGACATCATTCATGTTTGCAATATTTTTAAAGCCTAAATAGATCAAATTAATTATATACTAAGATGTATTGGAAGAACCATATGTTTCTCCTTCTATGATCTAAAATCAATCATTGTATAATTTTTCATGTATCTCGGTACTTTTTAAGTGGAAGTATTATAGTAATTGTCTTGCAATATGCATTTTCATGACATGTCCCAATTTAGAGATTTGGGGCTTGAAACCTTCTAGAGAAAGTTTAATGCATGAAATGGTTTTTTGGGATCAAAATTTCATGAGAATTGATCCTAACCAATTAATGTTGTACTAGATGATGATATCTTTGCAAAAGTTTGAAAATCAAAATAACCAGAGTTTGTATATTTCATTTATGCCTCCCACAAGTTGACCTACCCTATTGACTACCATGGTATCGAGTGGATGGCACATCAAGCCCCATTACTCAAACCTTTGTGGATTAGTCATGTGTGGAATTTCAAGATTATTGTATAAGGTCAAAAAACATCACATTAATGAATGGTTTAGACACGAAAAATCATAACCCTAACTGTAGATGTCTATCAAGCTATATGAAATATGCTGTCACTATGAATAAGGGTTTCCATTCCTTTAGTGTTTTACTTATTCCATCATTTAGTATGGACTCTAAGAGTGGTATTTAATATCTTAAAAAAGGTAGTAAAAGGCTTTATAGATCATTTTTAGGCCATAATGTATTAAGTATCTCTATAGTCGGTGTGCCTATCTTTATAATTACAATTCATAACTAAACAAAATAGATTAGAGTATAGGTCTCACTTTCTAGCTGGATTTTCTCTCACATCAAGTTTCCCAAGTAACATCATATGCTAATTTTTTTGGATAATGCATAGTTATTCTTTCATTTTCATGTTTTATCTATTTCATAATTTTAAGCATTAATGTAGTAATACAAAATCTAGAATAAAAGGAAGCAAATTGTAATAGAAGAGGTACTTACCAGGACGGGAAAACAAGTCACCAATACTTGTCACAACATGTACCTCATCATGGTAGCTCTAATAATTTTAGTTTTACCTTTTGGGAATGGATCTAACTCAGAATTTGGATTAGACAATAATTTGAGATATAATCAAGACCCTAAAAAAGTGTAAAAAAATAACCTAGGAAAGAACAACCAAGTTCCACTGCCACCACTTCTTCATAACATCTATTTGAAATGGAAGAAAAAGTGGAAATAAAACCCTAAAAAAGTGAAATTGGTTATATAAAATATGAATTATTGGTTACAATAGTAATAAGTATAAAACCAATAATATAGATGAAGAGTAGAAGATTTCGTTTTTTCTCTTGAAATTAGTCAGTCATGCACTGGCCTAATGGGAAATCCACGTGCAGAAACTTAGGCTACAGGGTGATCCACCAATAAATAAGTGGGAGGCATTGAAAACAATCATTAAATCATAGTCGTGTCCAATTGGGTATGTAATTTATGATATAATATGTAAACTAATCAAAATCATTGAAATTTAAAAATAAGTACATGTAAACATTTTGGACCGGAAAAAAAAAAAAAAAAAAAAAAAAAAAATTGTATTTTTTACTTATCTCCTCATAGGGTAACTCAAATTTCATGTGTATACACTCATTGGATACTTTTGAGAAGACTCAAAAGTATTCAATGAGTGTCTAAACTTGAAATTCGAGTGAACCTATAAGGAGATAAGTAAAAAATACAATAAGAAAAAACTAGTTTTCTCCTTTTCCCTCCAAAATTCATCACTCTAATTTTATTATTTTCCTATCATTTTATTATTTTTCCTTAGGAGGCCACTTTTAGGCTAAAATTTCGTCTACTGGTATATCTCTAGACAACACAAATATACTCCTTAAGTATACGGGGTTTCTACACAATTGATGGGCCCAAACATTATATTCTTTATAATGTCCATCTTCCATCATATTTCACCCACATCACACACTTATTGCCTTGTATTAACAACTATTTTGACATTTTCATGATTATTATAGGTAGATATGGTACATGAACTACTGGCCTGAATTTGAATTCTTCTGACCTCTTTTCTGCAACTATAGAGAATATTTGATAGATTTTGTTGAAAAAGAAAGCATAAATTATAGGTATTATGTCCCATCTTATAGAATAATTCTATTTCTATCCACCATCATGCATTTAAGGAAACTTGAAGAGCTTTTATGGCATACTAATCGACAACAGCCTTAATTTCAAGACCTTAGGGAATAAATCATCCCTCCTTTCAAGGGGTTTGTTCCCTCATACTTATATTGATATAGATTGGATAATTATATTTTTTCATCCATATTGATGATTTTAGAGTGGAAAAAGTGGAGGAATAAGTTCACATGAACATTTTTACTAGCAGGATTGACTTTGGAAAATTGGGGTATGAAACTTTTAGTGACCAATTTGAGGCATAGAAGGAATGTTTTGGTAGGTAAAACTTTTACTCATAAGAGCTACACATTCTTATGCTATTCTACACAATTATATTTCCAAAAACATAATAATTTCCTCAATCAAAGTACATATGAAAAATTGATGCCACTTGGAAGTTCATTTTTGCTTTTTCCTCCATAACTCAAGAGGATGTCATTCCAGCCCCCACTATCCATGGAGAAGGGGTTAACCACCTCATCAATGTGAATAACACTTTAGAAGACTAAATATTGTAACTCTATTTAATATTTTGGTGGGCCTCCAAAATAGGTACAATTCAAGGCCCATCTAACCATCCTTTGGCACATTTTAACATCTCTTTTTTCATATAATAATATAATTTTCAAGCAATAATGTTTTATTGGGAAGGTTAGGGAATGTTTTCCATATATTGTAGCTTAATGCATTGAATGTGCAAGACAAAGAGGATTTATTGTTCATAACACATTGGATACAAGTAAGAAAATATTTAGGAGGCATGTTCCGTGCATCAACCCATCAACAACTTGGTTGACTCAGGAGTAGTTACTACCCCTGAGTGACTGTGAGTAAACTAGGAGACCAAATAAAATTTTGTAGGAGTTTTAGAGGGAAGAAACCCTTCATTCAAGGATTTTCCCCTCACTCATATTTGTATAAGAAAAAGATCGTATCACCTCAATAGGATTCAAATTCTAGAGGCAAGATAGTTACTATTAGATAAGGAGAATTTTTCTTGTTATTTCCATTGTCATGTTACATACTTGAAAAAAATTGAGATTAATGAAAAACATCATTTTGCTTCTAGTCTGTGCTTTCTTGAAGGGGGCTAAGTTTCCATGGGTTAGGGCACAACATAAGTACTCAAGATCATTCTTTTTTACATTTCTTTATGCCTTTGTTTTGCATGCACTTAGTCTAGTTGTGTTTCTTTCTGCAAATCTATTTTATAAGAGAAACATTTCTCTGCAGGTTGGCCAGCGGGCTCCCTAGGGAAGCTTGGTTCCGTACCCTGTGTGTACAAACACCTAAAATAGTTTCTATATTATGCAATACTTAGATTATGTTCTAAATTCAACTCACCCTTTCAGATAAATTTTTCCTTCCACAATTAGTGTTTGAACAATCATTTAATCAGTTTCTCCTTGTTAGATGAGCATTTATTTTGTGTCCATATGAAATATTATGGTTCATAGAGTAGAGTAGCATAATTTCTATGCATTTATATCACCTCCTTCAACATTCCACCTTTCATTCCTACTTGTTTCTGCAAACAATCTACACACTAGAAATTACCTTACTGGGCTACAAGATTATTGTTAGTTTTTCTTTCCCCCTTGCGAAAGTTAGTCTAATAAGTAAATATGGGCTTGGTAAGTTCTCTTTTACCCTTCCATATCACCCTATTACATCATACCATATTTAGACTGCTCCTAGAACCTTTAGATTTCTCTAGGATGCAATCATGTAGCAAAGCAGGGGATCTTGTACCAATTCTGTAGCATCACACATAATTCTTTAGAACGTGCCTAGAATCAACTCTAAAGCTTACGTTTTTCTTCTCGTCAATACAAAATTTCCTCTAAACCTTGAAATTGAACTTAAGAAGATTAGAGACCCTTCGGATACCTTCCTTCCATTGTTGTAGTTTCAATTTTTCCACAAGGATATATTATATTAGTTATGAGTTAAGCAGCATAAAAGTTGTTTAGCTTGATCAATTTTGAGCATTTGATTATTCTTTACAAGTAGAATAGAATTGATTTGATTACAATATCATATATTATTTTTCCTACAGGCTAGGTTAGAGTCACCTTCATTGGATTTACTTTCATGCAACTAGCTTAGGGTTACTTTCCTGTTATTTACCTTCAACAAAATAGATTAGGATTTATTTTCCAACATTTCCTTCCATGGAAACAGATTAGTTTTTATTTCATGCAGTAGGACAAGTAATTATTCAATTATCTATTTTCATGCAAAGTTAAGCTAGGTGGTTTTCCTTTTTGGATTTTTCAAGGCGATCTTTGCACATCTCAATACAATTCATTGCTTTAGAACAACTTGAGTAGAATATTGTTTGTTATGCTTATAGTAGAGACACCTCTTAAGTTTGTATGAACTTTGGATTGATAAATTAAAGTTGGTATTCCTATGACATGCATCATTCTTGTTGTAATATGAGGACTCATCACATTATGGCTTTGTTGTCAAGGAGTTGTCGAAATAGGTATTGTTTTCTAGTTTTGGTTGGTTTCTTTTCCATTCAAGTTCCCAAAAGAAAAAAAAAAAGAATTCATCAATATTTATTGTTATAAAAATCTACAAAAGGAAAAAAAATTCATTTTATTCCTCATAGATCTAGGGAAAACTCAGGGAATTGTTTCCTAAAACCCCCGCTTCTACAAGCAGCCAACCTTCACTTCTTCATGACTGTGAACCTCCTACTCTAGCCATAGAGAATTTGGAGAACCTTTTGGGTGAGAAACTAGATATTTTTGGGGGGGACTATAGGGAAGATGAACCTTCATCACCCACTAAATATATGGTTGGATACATGAAACCTAAACTCTTTGATATTATAGAGACAAATGGGGAGGCTAGAATGCAGAAAATTAGCCCCACTCCTCTTACACACTATCATGACTTCGATTTTGATGACCATGATACCTTCATGTTTGAAATTGTTGTAGTCTGCAAGATATATAATTACACCTCTCATGATAATAAAATTCATTTTTTTCCTTCCACCCTCAAGGTTAGAACCCTATGTTGATTCATGAGTTTTGAAGGAGGCAACATCACTACTTATGTTCAGATGTAGTAAGCATTCAACAAAAAATGCAAATACTATTCAAGAGAAAGGGGAAGAAGAGAATAAATCTATATGATGACTCAAGGGCTAGATTATTCCCTAAAGTACTTTGAAGAAAGGTTTCAACTGAGCGATAGGAGAGATTATTGGACCCTTGATATAGATTCAATGAAGCTAATTTTACTCCAATGGGTTAGGGAAGAGTTCATAGAGACCCTCAACATGCTTCCTAATGGAGATATTTATGAGCTCAATTATGAGGACATCAATATAATGTTCAAGAAACACTCTAGGGCTTCAAGGAAAAGAGGTAGATCTAGCCAAGGTTTGGTAAGTTCTTTGCCTTCTATCTCAACCATCAGTAATGAAATAAGATGAATGCTAGAGGATTTTAAAAGAAAAATGCTACATAATTTTCCCTTGCTGATTGACACAATGAAGATCAAGAAGAAACAAGAGGAGACAGAGAGGGCATTAGCCATATTTTTCCCTAAATGCACCAAGAGGAACCCTATAAATGAGTTTCCATTGAATGTAATAGAAATATTCTCTATGTGTGAAGAAAATCATGACTACGATCCAACAACGGATGAAATCTTTAAAAGATGACCAAGATCACTTCCAGTGAAAATGCGTTTATAATGTCAAGTTCTCTTGTCATAAATCTTACACTAGTGAGATAGGAAGATCCTTCAAAATTAGTCTCAAAGATCATGTTACAGATATAAAGAGAGAGAGAATCAAATCCTCGACACGTGCTAAACATTCTTCCAAGGAAAACCACCATGTGTGGCGGGAAGATATGGAAATAATCTCAAGGAATAACCATTATTATAAAAGACAGATACATGAAGCATTGGAAATCATGAAGCACCCCATCAATCTCAACCAAGAAAGTGGGATTGAAGTCACCATGAATTGGATACCGCTGCTCATGCAGAACTACAACCCCCAAACTAGTCCCACTGTCCTAAACACCTCTACAACATATACTCACTAAACATCATATAACCCACCCTTTTTCAGTTTTAATGTAATTTTAAAATATCATAATATAATAGTAATCATCATTAGGATAATTGTAACATATTAATTATCAATATATTTAATTAATATTTAAATACATCAATATATGAAAATTTGTATTTCAATATATTAATATATTTAAAGAAAAAATTAATTTATTAAATTACATTATTCAAACATTAATTAATTCATTTATAACTCTCAAATTATAATAAGAAAATGGAACATAAAGTTAAACACTTTAAATCAATAATTAAAATTATTAGAGTAATATTACAAATTTAATAAAATTGACATACTAATTTAAATATTTAAAGAAATAATTAATATATTAAATTGATATTAATACATTTAATTCATTAAAACCTTTAAATGAATATGAAATAATTATATTCTCCCGATCAGGATGAGGGAGGGTGTCAGAGGCAACAGGCTAGGAAGTGACATGGTCTGTAATAGGACCATAACTACCATCATCCCCCACATGCTCAAGGTAGGGGGTGCAATGTCTCGTGAAATAAATGCATGGGAAGTGCGATGGCAAGGTGGTAGAGGGAGGAATAAGGAAGAGTGGCAGAGCAGGTTAAGGAATTCAACTTGCCGAGCAAGTGAGAGTAGTTGTGGAGACGAGAGGCAACTCGCAGCTGGAGAAGCGTGAAGGCACCTTGGCTGCAGATAGGAAATGGTTTCTTGGGCGTCACTGCTTACATTATGGCTTGACCAATGAGAGGGCGTGATTGAGGTAGGAGAGGCTCGAGCTAGCGAACAGGCAAGGGGTCAAGCACCTCAAAAGCTTGAAGGAGCCAGAAGCATGTCGAGAACCTCATAGCAGAGGAAGCAGTGACATATTGAGAGGAGACAGATGAAGGAATTCAGAAGCTGATTGAGGGTTAGGAAGCATAGGTAAAACAAGAAAGTGAGTCAGATGAAGAGATCAATGACTGGACGATGACGGTCCCTGATCCAGGGAATACCCGAGGTCTAATTGTGCAGTTAAAACACACACTTTACTTGTATTTCTTAATGAAAAGTCTACTTGGAAAAGCGATGGAACAACTCTCTGTGGGGATGGTGGTCACAGTATAGGGCCTGCTTAGTTATAAAAAAAGCATGGAAATAATTCTCTTTCAATTGCATAAAGAGGACATTAGAATGGATCAAATCAACTGCCACATCCCTTGCATCTTGGAGTTGTATGGAATGCCAGGGCCAACTGCTAAAGATCTTGCTCTTGTAGCCTTTATCTTCGATGAGCAGAAAGAGCATAAAGATTAGAATACTTATGCTTATTTTTTGTTTATGTAGTTAGCTTTTAAGTTTCCTCTTGCATATGCTAGTTATTGCAGTTATGTAGTATTTTAACATGAGATTGAGAATTATCTAGCCTATCTAGAAAGACTGAAGCAATTTTGTTTTTGGATGGTGTATAACGCTGACCGATGGCCAATAAAATTGGTTTCCCCTCGGGGCAAGTTGAGGCCACCTGGTCAATCTATGTGGTGTAAATTTGCCTAATATATAATAGAACATGGATGGACCTCCCAAGCTTAACAAAAAATAAATATGAAATAGTTATATTCATAATTTTAAGAAATTTCATATTCAAAATCAAAATTTAATAAATTAATAATATAACACTTTATCATAAAATTAAATAAATTAATATTATAATACTTTATCATAAAATCTAAAGAATTTAATTAAGGGACATATTAATAGGTTTCACCTATGTTATTTTTTCATTCTCTCATTGATGACAAATTCTTCTAATAATTCTCTATTTGTTGTGTTATTCCTCTTTTGCTTCTCTTCAACCATTTTCCTAATGATGGGTCTTGATATAAAAGTGAAAATAAGACATTCAAAAATGTCCATTGAGGATCTTCCAGCATCTCAGTTCCAAGATCAATCCCATGGAAATATACAAACCCTAATCATTCAATTTACATATATCCATCTCTTCCAGGTTTAAAAGCGGTGTATCAAGGAGTAGAAGGAGGAATGGAACAAATTTTCTTCATTAGCCAAAGGAGGAAACAAGGCCCTAGGTCATATTAACAAAGAATGAAATGTATATATTATCCTCATTCTTTTAATTCAAGTCAAAATGCACTTTTGCAGTCTTAGTATCCTCTAAACAACTCACCATGGTCCATGCCTTCTCCATGGTTCTATTCTCCTCAACTTGTCATTCCTCCTTTCTAACCATATCAACATCATCCTCCTTATTCGGTAATCCCTCACAAGGATGGAGGCCCCAGGTAACCAAAGAAACTACCTTAATGCATCCTAATCAACCACAACTACCCCAAAACAATCCACCTAAACAACCATAAATGTCTACTCAACCTAATACGAACCCAAATAATATGCAAGCCCAACAAGTGTATAATGGAGAAACTTCCTATCCTACCTAGGTTTTAGAAAACCAAGAAATCAATCTCAGGTCGAAGAAGGTAAGGAAAATAATGGTGTACTTCAGCATTGTTTAGTCTTTGTTATGATCCTTATGCCTTAAAACTGATAAGAAACCAATAATTATGGTCATATTGAAGGGGGAACATCCTTTTAAAATGAATACATCATATAAGACAATATATCATGACCTTAATATTAGGTCTCCTTAGTGTATATGTAGGAGACAAAGGGTACAATTAAAATAAGAATGGGATTATGAGGGGTTCTAACCTACATAAAAATAGAATAATAGAAATGCAATAACGTAATGTATAAGGCTGAATACGAGATTTTTGGTTAACATGGCGCTTATATGAGCTTAACACACCCCTCCCTTTTAAAGGAGTGTCGTCCTCAACACTTGACTAAATGTGGTTGTTTGTAATGAATAAAGTTCATATACATGGGAGAGTAATAAGAATATCTAGTATATGTAAATATCCATTATATGATAGTAATATCTAAATAAGAATGTACAATAGATATGGGATATAATGTTACAAATCAGGGGGGTGCTTATATACCTAGGTAGGTTCCCTTTCATGACTGGTTATGTCTTTAGAGACATGCCTCTTCATTAAATAGTTATTTTTTAAATTACATTTATTATTTATTTATATATTTGTATTATTTACATATATTTTATTCATAACATTTCCTTCCCCTTTAGAAAATCTTTGTCCTTAAAGCTTAATGATGAAAAGGTTTGATCTATTTTTTTGTTTCGAATGCCTTCTTGTCTCAAAGTTGTCATCTTCATTGGTAGAAGACAATATGATCATCTGAGTGATAAGAAAACATTGTAGAAATGAGAATGCATTTAACCATCCTAGATTAATCTTTCATGGAATGTTGTATTTACTATATGTTTTAGAGAAATTTTTTATGACAATATTGAATTGTATTGACATTAGTAGTCTTTAGAACATTTCTCTGTTATTTCTTTTCTGAGTGATACATGTTTGTAGATTGATGGAGATCTCAACTCTTGCAATTCAAATGTTGACAACGAATTTTATCATTTGATTCTCCTTAAAAATGTTTGTAATGATTTCTTGACTTACTTGAGGTATTTGATTTCGTTCAGGTACATAGGCCACTTAGTTAGTTGTGATCTTTACATGAAATATTTTTTATTTGCATTGTAACATTCAAATATGTTTCACTTCTACAAGTTTTCCATCTTCTTGAGCTGTGATGTTCACTAGATCAATATTCATTCTTTTTTATTTAACTTGAGCTGTTTCATCTCGAGACTTTGATATTTTCATAATTTCTTCTAATTTTGGCTCCAATGGTTTCGAATCATTTTAATGTTTCTTGATTTGCATGTGTAGATTTTGATTGTGATTCTTGATATGTGAAAGTTCATTTCTCTCTAGATTGTTGGTTTTATTCTTAATGTCCTTCTCGTCGTCTTTTAAAATTTTGATTTGTTGTTATAATGTTTGATTAAGGTTCTTTAAATGTAAATTTTACTCTTCTTGTTTTGATAGGTGTTTCCTGAGTTCTTTATATATGGCCTTAGCTTTCTTGGCTTGATCAAGTAGTTTTTCATTGTAATCTATGAGGCACGAAATTTATTTGTCTTTACCAGAGATGACTTCTTCAATCTATTTCTACTTCTTTGATATTATTTTTTTATTATCTTGAAACATTAGTTTCGAAATATCTTTAAAATTTTCTGATGAGGGAATTATCGTCTCTAACTTCATTGTCATGTCATGGAGTGTGATCAATTTCTTTCTATAACGAAATGTCAATTTATTTTCATTTATGTTTAACATGAATGTACCCAATTATATAAACCATGGTAGACTAATAATTATGTCAATATCTTTCTTAACCATAGTTACAACATTGAAGTGAGAAATGCATTCATAATGATCAATTTCCATTTGTAAATCATTAATTTCATATTCCTTTTGGCCAAAAATGTATTTTCTTTCACCAATGATTGGCTCTTGAATTAATAGTTAATTCGCCAAAGTAATATTGATGTAATTTTTCTTGTGGCTTGTGTTTATAGTGATATTAATTTATTTCCCTTTGATACATCCTTTTAATGTAATTAATTTTTTATCCATAATTGAAATACCTATATAGGAAAATATTCCTTTCTCTTCTGATATAGATTTTATTGCTTTCTCATTAGTGATCAACTCCATTTTCAGTTTGTCAAGAAAAGATTATGGTTTTAAAGATAAGCCCTTCTAATCCTTATAATAAAATATTATTATTTTCTTTTAATTTTTTTATTTTTATATAACTTTCAAAACTTTGACCTTTCTTCAAACTTTAATATTGAATCCTCCAAAATATTTTAATTTGAGATTGAAATATAATAATTTATCTCCCTTTTAAAAACATTTATATACTTTATATCTTTTTAGTCCATGTTTAAATAAAGGTCAGTGTAAATATATTTAATACAATTTTTTGATAATTCACTCACCAGGGAGTGGGTATGAACTTTATGATCCTGGAATTTTTTATCCGTCTTTTAACCTTTAAGGAATCCTTGTAATATTCAATGGTAAGATGAAATTTAGCAGGAAATGGTAAGAGAGCGTTGACAAGGAGAAATAGATGCAAAATTAGTGGCGATGATAGGATCATTCAATGGTGATGCTGCATAGGATATAACACAATGTTGGCAATGGGGAAACAATGAGAAGGCAGTGGTGGTGGTTTCTGAAAGCATATGAGGAAAAGATGATATCTTGAATAGACCTAGTTGTGGGCTAGAAAATTTTTGGAGCAGTGATTATGGTTGTAGATAGTCAATTTGTTAGGTTTGTCAGGAAGCTACCATGACGAGACAAAAATAATCTGGTTGGATGAAACATTTAGGCACCGATGGCATCTAAATGTTGTTACATATTCTGAATTGGTGTGAACAGATTCACATTGTTACAGGTTGGAGTTAGAAGTGGTGATGGGTTGGGATGGTGGCTATGAAAATCAACCATAAGAAGTCTAGTAGCAGCGTTGGAGGCGGGGTTATTGACAGTCGGGTAGGCAGTTGAGTGGTGAGGAGCGTTGTTGAGGGTTGTATGTCACAGTTGTTTTGTAATTTGTTATATATATATATATATATATATATATATATATATATATATATTATATATATATATATATATATATATATATAATATATATATATAGATAGAAGATAGATAGATAGATAGATAGATTAATCTTATTGTTGCTTTTTTAATTTATTTTTTTCTCCTTTATAAACTCTTTTTTTTTTTTTTCTTTGTAGTCCTTTTTTTCATAATCCTTTTTTTATTTTTATTTTTGAATTAAATAGAAAAATCCCTAAATGGTGGAACTACCATAATGGAGAATTTCAAATTACGTAGAAAAACACTTGATCACAACAACAACAAAGTTGATAAAGAGTTGATGGCCAAAAGTCACGGTCAACCAATGTGGCTTTGATACCACTGTAATGAACAAAGTTTGTATACCCAACAGAATACTGAGAATATATGGTATATGTAAATATCCATTACAAGATATTAATATTTATATAAGAATACTTGAAGATATGATATATGATGTTACAAATTAGGGGCCCCACTTATATACCTAGGTAGGTGTCATTTCATGGCTGGTCATGTCTTTAGAGACATGTCTATTCAATAAATAGTTATTGTTTTAAAGACTATTATTATATTTAATATTTATTTATATATATTTTAATCAGAACAATGTTTCTGCATGAAAAACTCATCTTCCCATGTAATGTTGTCCACTTCTAGGTTCTTTTATTTGATGAGGTACTTAGTAATTTCTGTGAAATTTCTTAACTAATTTGTCGTTGTTTCCAAAATTGTCTCTAGTTCTAGTATTATTTTCCATTCTTAATTAACCTCTAGTATAATAGTTTGTACTAGGATATTGTCATTGATTAACTTATTTATGAAAGAAACATGGAAGACTAGATATACACAGGAAGATGGAGGCAACTCTAATTTGAAATCCATACTTCCAATTCTTTACAACACCTTATGGGGGCATAATACCTCAGAGCTAATTTATTTTCCTTCTTTTGTTGCTTGACGAACATATATTTATATGGTTTTATTCTCATAAATATATAATCCTCCACATCAAATTCCATTTCACTATGATGTTGATATGCTTGTTGTCTCATTCAATTTTGTGCCATCACCAAATTTTCATTCGATAGTTTGGGAACCTCTTGTTGGTATTTTATGTGGTCCTCTACTGATTAAGCCTTTATACTCCCTTTTTAAGGCTGATGTGATGGACAGGGGATGAGATCCATCAAGTTCCATAAATGATGACATTTCTTTATGAAGTATAGATGAATGTTTTGTACTATTATTTGCCAAGGGAAAACATTTGACCAATTGTGTATGTTTATTAGATGCAAATAAACATACACATCATTTTAAACACTTATTCAAAATATTACTTTCAAATCAAATTGAGATTGGTAAGATAAATTGTGAGCCAATTGAGTACCCAAACAAGAAAATAATTCAATCTAAAACTTTCATGTAAAAATTTCATCTCTATCACTTAAAACAATCTTTGGTACTCTGTGTAATTTTGGATCATTTCCATGAATGCTTTTGCCACAATAATTGCTTTAAAAGAATGAGAAAGAGAGACAAATGGGCATACTTTGTTGTTCAATATACCACTACCATGATGACACTCTTTCCTTAAGATTTAGGTAAACGTGTAATAAAATTCATTGAAACTTCTTTCCAAAGGATGCATGGTATTTCTAATAAATGAAGGATCCATGGGGACTTGATAGTCTCTCCTTTATTTTGTTGGAATACCATACATTCCACCACAACATTTTACACATATTCTTTAAGACCTTATAAAAAAAGATAATTATTAACCTTATGTTATCTCTTAAATAAACTTGAATCTCCTCCTATAGTAGAATTGTGTGATTTCAAAAGGACCTTCTATTTCAATTGAAAATTCTTACATAAGTGTTTTTGATGGCATAAAAAATAATTTTTCCACGTAGATGTTTTTTGTTGGGTTACTAGGGTCATACTTTAGTTGTTGAATGATCTTGTAGAGTCTTCTCATATTACTACCATTATATCCTTTCTTCTTCCACACAATCAAATTATGAAGTGAAAATAAAACGTAGTAATCAATTTATCTCTTCCTCTTTCCTTGAGACTCCATTTTCCACAATATTTTGTTTTCCCTTTCTTTAGATAATTTCAAAGTCATAACCATACATATTTGCGACCCATTCTTGTTTCTCTTCTAATGATGATATTTTCTCCAAGAATGTAATAGCCTCCTCCCACACTTACTCAAGTTCACTCATCCACTGGGGTAAATATGTGACAAAGTGTTACTATGATATGACTCAACCTCCTAGGTATAATCAAGGAACTAGAATCATCCAATCAACACTTTACGAACCACCCTCAATAACTACAAGACTGCCAGGTGCTAACCAAAGACTCTAGGTTCCCAACCCCTTAGTTAACTTGACTTTTTAATGATCTACACTCTGAGTCTCTCCCTTGATGAGAAAATGCAGTGATTGTAACCCTCCAATCACTTCTATAATCTTTCTTCCCAATGCCTATACACTAAATTACTTAGTTATATACCAACCACATCAAGATCTAAACCAATTTTTCGGGGCTAGGATCTAGGCCTCTGCTCAGAACTTGATGAAACTCTTAGAAATAATAAATGACACAAAAACAAATCCTTTGATGAAAAAATTGATCACGAATTAACCTGACCCATCCTAACCATGATAAACATTCTTTCAAACACATCATGAACAAGTAATGTCTAGGTCATAATTACATATCTAAACAGAGGGTTTTGACACTTATTTGAGAAGCATTGGAAGGGTGTGATGCCTTCTCTCAATATTTGAACTATCATGTATTAGGTCATGCATTCCTTAAACAATCATTTACTAATCAGAGCCATAACTAAAGTATGTCATAAAATCATGCTTATAACCAACATATAACCAAAATAATAACAAGGACAGAAAAGCCATTAAAGCTGGATAATAACAAGCATAAATACTCTTGGAATACAAAAGGAAAAGAGCTCTTATTAACATATGAAAAATCCAACTGAGTCAGGGTGTTTCACGTACCACCCAACTATAGATTGATTTGAGCTAAATATTTCTTTCAGCCAATCACCCTCAAGCCATATTCCAAGCATGAATATGGTACTCACAACAAAACAACCATGGCTTCCTCAAGCTTTATTGTATATCCCACCATTATCATTTAAGGGATTTCTAGGCCTGAAACCCTCATCTATATAACTAGGCTCTATTATGTACCCCACCATTTCCGGTCAATGGTTTCCTAGGCCCAAATAAAGAAACATACACTACCAAGCTTTGTCACAATCCTGCCAATACAGGTCAAGGGATTACTAGGCCTAAAAAAGCTTGGATGGCTATGGATTTCTTCACCAATACCTTAAGGAATTTTTCTGTTTTCACCCTCAGGCTTTACTGTGTATCCCACCATTGTCTCTCAAGGGATTCCTAGGTCATTGGAAATTTTCCTGAAATCACCTCACCGAGTTCCAAAACCATCAAACAATCCAAAGTTAAACCAAATGAAATAACCCCATCACACCATGGTTATCTGGAGATAGCAAGGCAATGTTGAGATCATTGTCACACCCAAAAAAATCATGCCAATGATAACAAGAGAACCAAATACAGACATGCATGTACCACGCCTGCCAAAACTAGTAAGGAAATTATACATGAAACTCAATACGTACAAGTAATCCCGTTGTAGTTGCTTGATCCAACTCTTGCTTGATATTTTCTTCCCTTTGTTTTCTTGTCCTTCCTTTCTCCAATGTTAGGGTGTTCCAAGAATGCTCTCAATGTGCAAGAGTATAAGAGAGAGAGATTTCCAAAATTGAACTAAAAAAATATTAAATTGGAAAAAGTTGTGAACTAGTCCGCATAAGAATTTTTATTAATGAGGCATCTATTTTCGTTATTTTCCTCTATTTTTCCTTCAATTTCCTCCTCACATGCAACCAGTGACCTTCCATCTTCCTTTTCTCCCATTTCCTTTATTTTCATAAATAAAATGTCAATTAATGCATCTTTTCCTTTTCAAAACCTTTTACATTGATTTTTCTAATTTCCTTAGCCACAATAAACCAAATGAACACCCACTATGATGTTTCTCCCAACATTCATCTTGGAATAGGTGTCCCATGACCTTGGTCTTATTTTTCCTTTATTAACTTTATTACATGAAATTATAACCCAAGGTTGTTACAGACCCCTCCCCCTTAGGGGAACACCATCCTTAGTGTTCTATGACACCTATGACTAGCAAACCACTGAAAAAAACATATTTCCCATGGAGATTCACAAAATATGTCATTGCAGTATTTACAATGACATCTATTCTAAACATGACAACCATACAATTTAATGGAGCTTTATAATACAACTCATTATGTTATTTACAATAACAACAACATATACTTATGCATATTTGATTCAAACAACAAATAATAATATCTTGATGATGAGCAACAGTGGATGGCTCAAAATGCCGATTTAAATAATCATGGATGTGATAATCCCAGAAGAATAGAACACTACACAAGAGACTAATCACAGAAGCCTCAGAACGATAATCATATTGTCTATGGAGCTTTATAAATCTAGCTTGATACAATATTCACAATAATATACACATACATACATATGAACATTTTCTTCAATCGACAAACAAAAGGATACAATGTTTGCCTCTTGAAAAAAGGAATCCATAGGCTCACTCCTACACCCTTAAAGTAATACGAGGACTCACCTCCTTCCCAAGAAATCCAAAATCCATTGCTAAGGTTAAACCTATATCTCATGTCCAACACTATCATCCTTGTGTTTCTTATTCTCTTAGTGAATAATTACTGGGTCATTTTTCTAGAGAACACTCCCAATGTGCTTCTAATTCCATTTGGAAAACCTAATGAGAAAAAAAAATACATCCCTAACATTTCCTTCATTGCTACACAGTCCCCAGGGAAATCCAATCAGCCATTGTGTGTAGTCACTCACCTTCGATGTTCCCCGACATCACCTTTCCTGGGTGATCCGTCTATTGGAAAGGCTTCCTCGCATTGGAAGGTCCAAAAACCAAGGCATATCCCTCCCTCAAAACCCTCATATTGGTCATAACATGTTCATCACTACTAGGAAATGATGAAATTAGTGACTAGGTGACTTAAAAATTTGGTCACCACAATTATTTCAAGCGAATTACTACTAAATTTGAGCACTTTTAAGTGACTTAACTAAAAACGACTAACTTAAATGACCAATTTAGTTTAGATATAAAATATACGACTAGATAATAAGTGACCAAACTAAAAGCAATTAACTGAAATGATTATTTATTTTAGGACTAAAATATATGACTATATAATAAGTGAAAAAATTAATAATTATTAACATAAGTGACTACCATAGTCCAAGAATAAAAATATGACCAAATAGTAAGTACAACATGTATATGAATTAATCATTTATGTTAGTAATTTTTAATTGTGTCACTCCAGAAATGGAAAATTGCAATTTTGAAACTGAAGTGTTTCATTTCACTATAGGGGTTTCTAAATCCATTTTCAATGTTAAAATTTAACTAGATAGATATAATGATCCGCTTAAAGGGGTATATGAATCCGTCTATAATGCTAAAATTATAAAAAAATTATACAATATCCAGTGTAAGTTTACAATATATATTACTTTTAAGGGACGAAAAAGAGAGTTCGAAACTGATATAGAAGGGTTTTAAGGGTTAATAAGAATTTGTCCCTCACATCTTAAAGAGACAACACACTATTTGTTGTGGGGTTTTTGTGGTTTTATTACATACCATGGTCGATTATTGCACTAGATTCATAGAGATAATGATTTTATTAATTTCAATTCAAGGTATGTTGATTTAAACTTGGTTAATTAATATAAATCTAGATTACTCTTAAACTGATATTGTTCTATAAATAATTTTACAGATACATGCATTACAAAAATGTGTACAGATTCTAATAACACATTAACATTCTTAGAATGGGCACACACTATTATTAGAAAACGGTACATATTAACAATTCTTGTGGCTCTTTATGTAGAATAGCATGTTGTGGCTCCCATATCCAAGTTGAAATTCAAATATCCCATAGAGAGTATATATGTGGTTGTTTGGGGCTTACTTCATCTTCCTTGAACTCTAGAATATTTATTTAGGGCCTAAGGCCCTATTTTATCCTCCCCTAGAGATATTACATTCCCCTAGACCCGTTCTTATCATGTAAACCATACCAATCGTGACAAAGATTCCCCATAAATGCCAAATATCCCCTAGAGTTTTCCTGTGTGGTAATTCAAATACTTTTTCAAGAATATTGATCATGGGAAGATTCAAATATGACCCAAGAAGCCTATGATCCTTCCTTCACAAGGATTAATGCCCCAAGTGCCATGCATTGTGTAAAAAACCTTCTAACAATATTGAGGCCAAACATAGACGCCCCAACCAACTATGGCACAAAAAAAATTCAAATAACACCCATAACGTACCTAAAGGCGAGCTATAACTTATAAGATAGGATATGTGTGGTGGTTTGAGACCTTATTCACATCTATTGAACTAATACAGAAGCTTTTATTAGGGAATAAAAAACTTGTTTTCTTTCCCTATCTATTGTAGAGACCATAAAACCCATTTGCATTATGAAAAAAATACTAATTGTGCCCATATTCCCATTCTAATATCTTGTTCAATATGGAGATTAAACATGAGAAATAATTGTTTTAGGCCTAGGGCCCTTTTTCATTCCTTAGTCAAGATATAAGCCCTAAATCCTTTAAATGATGTGGAAAACCTCATAATGAAACCATTATCCTAGACAATGTGGAACCCTTTATAGTTCCCTGAACCTCGCCATCTAAGTTGTCATGTTTTCATTAATTTTTCTTTCTAGAGTTATGGTTAAGTTTCTCACATGTAGATATATAATAATACCAGAAATGATCTCTATCAAACTCAAGATCGAAACTAAGAAACATAAAATAATATTTACATCTATCATAATCTTTATAATTTATATTTTCAAAAATAAAATCATATTTATTAAAATATAGTATGGTATACTAATATAATATTCAATAAATAAAAAAATTTGGCCATTAATGTTAATATATTATTCAAAATATAAATTAATTGATTGGGTATGGTGTACTCCCTAAAATAACATTCTTTTGCTTCACTAAGAGCTTGTCTTCCTCAAAAGTAAGGAAACTTGCTAACCACCCAAGACATCGAGGCATCTAGTAGAAGTGAAGGTCTACCCATTTATAGACCACCAATGGTTCACTTTAAGTTTCCTAGTTCTTCTTGAATAACTAGAGAGAGTTGTTCTCACTGCCAATTTAACAACTAAATTATGATAAGTTTTTCTACTATTAAAAAAATATAAATTAATTAATTTACACATGTTTTAGTTTTTATTAAAATTAAACTTCTCTTGGTTTTTATTAATATTAAGTTAATCAAGATGAAAGAGTACATGTTTAAAAATAAATAAAAAATTACAACATAATTATTGTTAATACATTTTTTTTTAAATTACACGATTTTAATAATGAGAAAAATTTATCGTGGGAAAATGTAATCCCTCCAAAAAAATCCATGTTAACTTTGGACTCCCAGACAATGCTTCCTTTTGAGTTCAGTTCTTCCCTTTTTGCCCAAAAACCCATTGGTTTGTTTTTCAGGGTCTGCAATGGCTTCAATCTGTGAGTCGGTCGAAGTCTTCTGAAAGAAGTGGTATTCATTTATCCAACTGAGCTTTATAGCACCACCTAGAAGAGGCCAAAACCCGTTTCACCTCTAGGCAGGAAATACCAAATACATCAGTAGGGCAGGATGGTGCGGGGAAAGGTAGACATGGTTTGTGGTTTTGAGAATGGTCGTCTTCCAGTAATTCGCCATGTAGATGATCTCCTTGAAGAAGCATGTTGATTGGGTGCTTCATATGCCAAATCTATTTTCTAAGGGTGAATACCTTGTAAGCACATCATAAATCTTGACCATGCTTAGGGTTCGATTTAGTGTTCGTGCCCTATTTTTATGCCCTTTAGATTTTTAATCATAGGAGTTTTGAAACCCGGTGAAATCCATCAACTTTTAGACACTTTAACAATATTGCAAGGAAATTAAAAGGTAAAATGATTATTGGGTTTCCTTTAAGTTCAGAGTTAATATGACATTTTTATTAGTACATTTCACTTTTTGATGGATCAGTGATACACAAGAAATATTTCACAAGGTCAAAGAGATGTTTGAACTTGCACTTCTTTACAACATTCATTAACAACGCATTTTCCAATACACCATTAGATCATTAATCAGTTTAGGGTTTGTGGAAGACAATTTGGGTATCAAGATAAGCTTTTCAATACATCATTTGGATGGAAATGATACTCTGTGTTTTCTTCTCCTCCTATGTGACTATCACAATGCCAAGCTAATTTATTAATATCTATGAACACCAAAATCCAATTTATGATGGAGGGAGAGAGTTTGAACGATGTATCTCCATCGAATTAATAAGGCCTTATCAATACACCAGAGTTATCCTTGAATTAGGGGTTCATACAAACAAGTTTTCTCTCTTTTTATTTATTTAAATTTTTTTGGTTTTGAAATCTGATGGCCAATAATCAACTACCCAAATCAGTGGAAATTTTTTGATTAAGAAAAGGGGGTTTGCTATCACAGTTCCACCTCTTGGTTCTAGGCCTCATATCAACACAAAACTAAGCCTCTGCAAATGTTTATTGTGTACAAAACTAAGCCTTGTTATGCTAACTACATTTTTTTTTTAAATTCAAAAATGATTTCATTAGATTTTCAATAAAGTACAGCTTACAAATATCATCATGGCAGCCTTTGCTCTGTCATTCCAACTAGACTGTTTTAGAGTGGGGCATGGGACATACTAAAAAGGAAAACTAACATACATTATTTTAGAGTGAATTCAATCCTAGACGTAACTAACATAAACAAAAATAAAACCATAATTGATAGTTTTGTATTAGGGTGGCAAGTAAGGAAGAAGTACAGGACGAGCAGTGAAGAAGTTAACACGATCATGGATATGGAAGTCAACATGTTCCACCCTCATTCCCAGACTGCAAAAGTGGTCGTTTGTATGACAATATTGATGTTGGAGACTATCCACTTGCTCCAATATATAATTCTTGCTATACAAGATATCTTGGGAATAGCCCATATTCTCGTTCTTGTCTTCATACATGTGATCTCAGAGGATATCCATATATATTTAGATTTGACAAAGTTATGATACAAGAGATTCCAAAGTGACTGGAGCTACCACTTGGCCATGCGAGCGAATTGGAGATACAATGTCTTTCCTCAGTGTCCCAACTAGGAGAATTTGTCATGGATTAACTACGTTCAGCCTCAAGATGCCTCTCTAGCTACCATTTTCCACCCCCACAGTGGGGTCGACCTCATTTTTTGGGCATTGAGAAGAGGAAAAATAACTAGAGAGAAGGGGAGGGATCCCCAAGAAAAAGGACACCTGCAATAACAATATCCCATACTTGGGTTGTTGAAGTACCCCTGAGGAGATTATTGCACTAGACCAGTCACTTCGCTCCTCCAAGGTCGAGATAAATAAGCTGCTAACCACATCAAGTGGCTTGCACCCCCCTTTTCCACAACCACCCTAAACACATTTCAACTCGTAAAGGCACACCGTATGCACCTAAGTCACATCGGGGTCATACTTACGCGACACAATTTCAAAGGATAGGCACACGGATACCACAAATCACACCCGAGCACCACCTAATGGGAGAGGTTATGAGAAAAACACCCTACATAAATGGGAGGTTCAAACACGTTAACCCACACACTACTCACCACCCTTTGATATGAATATGACAAACAAGTCGGGGTCCACACCAGATAGCCTTCACCACTTTTTCCATAAACACCCGAGGAATAATTCAATCCACTAAGAACCCACTAATTGTTGCTCGAGCACCACCAAATGGGAGTAGCTCTAGACTAACCACCATAAAGAGAGACAAAGAGACTCACGCTCCTTATCCCACACATAGGCAAGAAGGACCGATGAGACAAATTCTTTCTACTCGAGCTAGTGACGGGCCAAAGTTTGGTGCTGGCAAACCTTCGCGCTTATTCGCATCCTTGGGTCCCAAGCGTAAAGTGAGCCATGAGCCCCAAACACACCATAGGGCCTTGATCCCCCAAATTTCCTCTCAGCCGAGGTCGAAACCCTGGGGAGCCACCTTGGATATAGATCCAGACTACCTGCTTACAAAAACTCAGCTCCCAAGCTTCTACACTAAACTTCCTTTGCAACGAGCTTGCAATTATAAACATGGTAGGACCCTCCCACATACCTTTGTATTGAATGCACTAAGTTCTCATGAGTGTGAAGCTATGAAGAACATGGAGCCAAAGCAAGTCCCGAGGGTTGCTCTAGTGCCACTTGTACCACTGTCTAATCCCCTCCATCGGGGGGAGGAGAGTCTTTTTCTATTAGTTCGCAAAACAACTGAGCATTCCTAGGGTCTAAGTTTGCTGCGCTAAGAACTTTGTGTTAAGGGGAGGTGAAATCATGATACTTATGTGATTCTCTCCTGTTAGCCAACCAGTCTACCACTTTTTTACCAGCTTGGAGAACATGACCAATAGTCAAATAATCAAATCTTTCCAAGATATATCTTATGCGTTTGAGCTGAGCCTCTAGCTACCCATTCTTGGCAATTCTTGTGGTAGCAAAACCATTAATAAGCTTTTGGGACATCTAGATGAATAATTTTGAGTCTCCTATGATATGAACTTTGTGACAATCCAGATTTTGAGCAAGCAAGAGGCCCTTCTCAAGAACCGTCAATTCTTCTACATTGTTTGTTAGGAGCCACATAAGGCAGCATAGATCCCAAAGGGAGAGTCATTAGAGGATCTCAGGATACCCCTATACCCAGTAGGGCTTGGGTTCCTTTCAGAGGCTCTGTCAAAATTGATTTGAACGAATCCTTGTGGGAGTAGTTGGAATATAGATGGTGAAGATACAAGGGGGTCTTTTCAAGAAGGCATTTGAGGAATGGACATGTTCTGAGCTAGTTTAAGGGATACAAGAATGGTTGTCTCATGCAGGTTGGCCTTCCAATCATCTAGATCGTATCTCTCTGACATGATTGTCTCCCTTTTGTTTTCTTTCAAGAGACCCCAAGTAGAGGTGTTGGAAGAGGGTTGGTCTTGAAATATAGCTTTGTTCCTTTCTTTCCATACATTCCAAAGGATAAATCCTAGGATTAGGCTCCAAGATTAGTTAACAATGGGGTTTTTGAAATAGTTGTTGGGACAATGCTTAATCATAGCTAGAGGGTCCTCTTGATTAAGATCTGTGGTTCGAAAGAGATCAACAACAAGATCCCACACTTCCCTAAGAAAGGGGAAAATGAGCAGAAGGTGCTCCATTGTTTCCTCCTAAACTTGGCACAGAGGGCACTGAGAGGGACCAACAAAGCCATGTAGCAAGTGGTCTCAGATAAGGATCTACTTATGCCCTATCAACCAAAAGAAATGAGAAAATTTGGGCCATATGTTGTCCCCCCAAAGTCTTCTCCACATTTTCTATCTTGGTGTGTTTTGGGCCTGAGTCTTCTTAATGTAGGACCTTTTAAAGGAAAAATATCTCGTAGATGAGTATTACTAGCATAGTTTATCATGTTCCAGGGACAAGGGAATGCGTCTTTGTTGCATCTACTGCATAAAGTGCTACCAATTGATGAGCGCTAATATTACAACAAGGATGCTGCCACTCATGGGTTACTAGCTTTACTTATCAACCTGGGGTTCGTACAAACTTGGAGGTGATAGTGCTATATGCACAATTAGAAGTCAAGGTCATGCCCATTTTCACTTGTTCATCTGGTGAGAGACCCCAGGGGTTCCAAGCCAATCTTCTATAGAGTCAGAAGAACCTTGATTATTTGATGGAAGAAGAGCAAATCTATTCTAATAGAGCTACTCTATTGCAGCAATGAAGAAAACAACATGTAATGCTAAATCACACTATATCCTAATTAACCATTTAAACAACTATGCTAAGAAAAATTGCTAAATCAACACTAACCTAATGCTACTATTTAAGTTATAGAAGTAAAGAGCATCAAACCAAACTAACGTGTAAGCAAGGAAACTAGACTAAATCTGTTTTCATTTTTTTGCTTTTTTTGGTAAACGGAACCATGCAAGGAGTCAAGTGGAAGAGCAAGCAAAGATCGAAATCAGTGAAAGGAGGATGTAACAAAGCAGTAGTGCATGTGAACCATTGGATCAGTCAGATCAACGAATAGTATAAATGGAAGAGGAGCATCAGAGATTGTATCACTTAGGATTAAGTTGATAGAGGTACTAAAAGGATTAACAGGAGATGAATGGTAGAGATCTTATCGTGGGAATTAAGTGAATTCATGGATGGATGGATCAACGAACAAGATTAACAAGAGATGAATGGTAGAGGTCTTATCACAAAGTTTAAGTGAATTAAGGGATGAATAGGATTAACAGGAGGTGAATGGCGAAGATATTATCACATTGATGAAGTGAATAGATGGATGGATCACATCAAGTCACGTGGCGACAAAAGGGTAAAAAATATGCGGAATTATGGAGCGGGTTTCATAGGTGGTAAGCAGTTTCTTACGTGCCCTCAAAGTTGTAAGCAGTATTTCTAAATTTTGCGCAATCAGCCCAAGTGAGTGACATGTAGCACAAGAAAACCACTTTTCTCACGTGCTCTTAGGCAGATATAGGCCGTGCAAGAATTCACGCAAGATTGCACGATAACCGTTGGATCATGTAGGATTAATCAATGGTGATATTGGCCAACCTACTTGGCGATCGGGTGATGTGGTAGTCGTTGGTTCCATGGCACGACAGATAGATGGTGGAGATTTATAGCACATAAAGTAGGTGGAAGAATTCACAATAGTCGTTGGATCAAGCTAGAGAGATTGGCAGTGGAGATTTGGAGTGGATAAAGTCAAGCATTGAACTGAATCAGATGATGATTGGTCATGTTTTTTGTGCATCAGATGGTAAGGAAATCTACGGTTTAATCTAATCAAGGCATGTTTTATTAGCTTCCACCTGAGCATTTTGTGCTGAAGGAAATGAGCATATGAGAAAAAACTGATGCAAAAAGATGACAATGAAATGAACCACGTACTGAATCAAGACAACAAACTTCATGCAACAACTCCTGGCTAACCTACTAATTAAAAGAAGGCAAAAATGGAAGCAAACTAAAACACAACTAATCTATGCTACACTACTCTAATGGAGATGTAGCTACTTAAGAAAATGAATGATTAAACCATGAATCTACGCTAGCATACATGTACAATAAAGAGGAGCCTTAGTTCCTAGGGTTGGGCCCTAACCCAAGAGCTTCAGCCCTCTGAGTTAACTTAGTGCTGGCTCAACACAAAAATCATTCTTATTATCAAAACAATGGATTACATCAAATATTTCACAAGTCTTGTAGATCGAAAATACAATAGAGTTTTACAATGAAAATCTGAATCCTACTGAGGTCCTAGGCCTCTCTACTTATACATCTAAAGTCACCAACAACTTCCTTAAAATTAGTTAGGCTCAGCTCTCGAAGTCGAGATAAACTATTGCTTTGACTTCCGCTTGCTCAGCTACCTTCTAGTCCTCGTGATTTGGCTGTTTGTACTCCGATCTCATGGAGGAATATTTGAATGGGGGGTAGTAAATGTGGAGGATTTCCCTCCTATAATTCCTATCCCTTGTCCCATTCGAGTTTTGACCAAGGTCTTTGCTAAAATTCCTTACTTTTGTCCTTTAATCCTGCATTAAATGCACGTTAGACCACAAAGCAAAATATCCAACTCTAACTCATCTCATAAGCAAAATATGATCAAAAGTATGCAATAAGTTGTGATAATAGCTGGTTTGACAAAGCTAAGAGGTGAATTAAGGTCCATATAATTACCCAATGATGAGGCTCATCATCACTCCCCTACTAAAAGTGTTTCTCATCCTCTGAGCAACATAGTCAATGTCCATGGACTTCATGGCTTTGGTAGCCTCTCTGACGTCCCATGCTTTTGCTGCGGTCTCTTCTTCTTGTTCATAGAAGGCTACTTTCCTTTCTAATTCTTCCCACTACCTCTTTTCCTCTTCTTCTTTTCTGCCTTCTAGAATCCCTAGGAGTAGTGGTGGTCTGAGTTTTAGGCCTATCCAATTGACCTTCAACCTTTGCCTTGATTTCTTATACATTGGTGTCCTATTGAGTGCCTCTTTGAACCTTTGAAGAGAGTGATATTCTCTGATATTCAAGCTGTGTGGTAGTGTGTTCCATACCTTAACTAGGCATTTATACTATCTTCTCCTATCAACCTAAACATATCCTCAAAATTTGAAATTACTTGCTCTTGGGTAGCAAGATATCTAGGTGCCAGTTGAGGATCATTTGCAATTAGATTATGGGTGCTGATTAGGGCTATGGGATTGGATTGTTCAGCTCTGATGGAAAGAGGTTCATTTTGCTCTTTGGTCAATATTCTTTTCATATCTGCAACCCTTAACTCCTCATGGTTCATCCATGATACCAAAGCCATTAATTGTAGATCTCCTAGCTCAACATTAGGATCCCAAACATTCATGTCTCTGAGGGCCATGTTGTGCAAGTAAAACTTATCCATTTTGGCCCTATCCTCTAGTGTACTTTGGTCACCAATATCAATAAACTTCCTATAGTCCTGAAATGGCATGGTGTTCTTTTTTGCTAGTGTTTTAATCTGAAATTACAACCATTGTTCTCTGAGGTAAAGAGCATAGGACTTAGCTGGCATCCTACACTGGATGGCCTCCAAGGAGAGGTTGGCCATACATGCTAGTTGGTTTTCCCTTTCTTATAGCTGTCCTCTTAGCCATGCATTTTCCCTCTCAAGTTGATCTCTCATTATTTCTTCTATGTTTGTTGGTGTAGGGGAATATTCAATCTCAATAGGGATTTTTGTTAATATTTGTGGCTTCCTCTGTTTGATTCTTGTGCTCTTTCTTGTTCTGAAATATAGAGGGCCTTGCCTCCTTCTTTTTCCTTTTTGCTTGAGTGGGGTGTTGAGAGCAATGAAGGCAGCTATTGCCTCCCCCTCAGGGTCCTCTTAAGACACCCTAGGTGACTCCTCCTCGTGTTCTTCCCCTTTTGTTTCAATGCCTTCTTCCTCTCTGTTTTCTTATCTTATTCCTCGTTGTTCTTTCTTCTCTCCATCAATTCCTTCCTTCATTTCCTCCTCTATCTCGGCATCATCCTCCTTCTCTTCTCCTTCATCATGTTCCTCTGTATTAGTTTCTTCTTCATCCATTTGATCCCCATATAGCTTTATATCTTCTTATTTTTGTTTTTCCTCCTCCTCACTAACAGAAGGACTAACATCATAGGTGAGGGTTTTGATGTCATCCTCTGCTGGTCAGTCTCTGAATATTGACCATGTTATAGGGATCTTGAGGTTTTGGAGGGAATCCTCAATGGGGATCCTGATCAACCCATGGTGAGACAATTGCTGGGAATTCCCTTCCTTTACTTTATTTTTGGAGACTATGAGTGATTGCATCAAGAAATAGGGTATGTTGAGTCTTTGGTGAACTAGTGTTTCTACCCCCAATCTCAATTCTTCAAGCATCCTAAAATGGTAGCCATAAAAAACATTGTATCTACCCTCACATGAGATATATTTAATGATTTGGTAACTTACCTCACTCCATGGGTATGGAAAACTATCTCTCTTTACTCCATTTTTATTGTCTGTGGGTTCTTCACCTTCTAAAATGAATTACATTTTTGCCACCTCACTGTCTGCTTTGTCTTCTTTTCTCCATGGAATTCCTAGGGGAAGTGTGGTGACCCTATTGATGAGCTCTTGTGTGATATCTATAGTGAGCCCTCTAACTATAATAGTGGCATGGATTTTGTTGTGTGGAGTGAGGGAATGAGACAATTCTTGACCCACCTCATCATCATATCCTGTGAGTTTCTTGAAAAACCCCATCCATTGGTGTCTTCTAAAGATTTCAAGCACTTATGGGTGTTGTTGTATCCTAACAATGTTTATGGGTTCTCTCCTATTAAACCCTCTTGTCATATTGCTTATGAGGATTGACGATGAAATGAGAGGTTTGACACAAGAATTTTAAATTCAAGAGTAAACAGAGTTTCCTGTGTATGTAATTCACCTCCCATAGTTGTTATATCCACTAGCTTTTAGAGCATTTCTAGTTCATTTTCTTGTAAATGGGGATGGATTTTTAGATCCTACCTCTTTAGAATGGTGGCAATGGACAATTCTCATGATATTCCCTCTTGAGCCTCTCTTTTTCTATCTTGTAGACTACTCCTGTAGACTATTCTTGTAGGAATTCTTGTGCATGTTCCTGTAGAAATTCTATTGCAGAACGATGGATCCTTGCTTCTGGTGGGTGCCTAGAGTTATAAGCGCAACTGGAATGAGGGATTTTTGATGAGGTGGAATGAATGAATGAATGAATGCATGCAAATGATGTTTTGTTTCCTACTCCTCATAATCAGCCCCCACCTCGTAGATCCATAGTTAACCACTTCTTGTCCTACTCCTCGTCTGTCTTTGAGTTGACTGCGGCCACGTGTGAGAGGACACCCAGTTTTGTATGTGATGATTGAATGAAGGTGGCTAAGTTAACTGGCCACCTTTTCATTTATAAACCAACTAACTCGTAACCTTTACAAATTTTGATCAAATTATGCATATGAGTAAGCGGGATACTTACCTGTGGTCTCAATCCCATGCTACAGTTGTCGAAGATCAGATGTGTTGCATTGTTCATTGCTTGCATGGTGATTCTTCTTCTTCCTCTACTATTTGTGACTTAACAACTGCTGTTGTTGCTACCGTGGAGCTCGTGGATCAAATTAGTGAAGACATGTAGCTGATGATTAATATGCCGTGGGATAGGCTAGTACAGGACCTAACTAACCTACCATTCACCCTTGGATTGCTTCCTGTAGGTTTTCACGGGATCCTATACAAATACAGGGGATCCTTTAGAAAATAGTGTTCACCTAAATAGAAGCAATGAAGTGAGAAAAGAATGGAATTGATGGAGGTATGCATGGTAAGGAGTGGAGGAGATGACTATATGCGAGGCAAGGTTCCCCTTGGATCTTCTCTTTTCTCCTTGATTGTCTTTCTCACCCACCTCCAAATAACAATTATGTATTTTTCTCTTCCTTTTTTTTTGAAGAAGCACCTAGGCTACCTTAGAGAGGTTTTTACCCTAGATGTTTGCCATTGGCACCTCAAGGATGGTTTTCACCTAGGGATCTTCTTATTTTTTCATTTTTTTCATCATTGGGCCACCTCACGAGGTTTTCAACCCAAAGATGGGACTCAGGTGCCTCATGGATTTTTTAACTAGAATCCTCATTCATTTTTCCTTTTTTTCTTTTTTTTTTTAGTGACCTCATGAGGGAGGAGCTAGAAAATGCTCCACCATCATCACTATCTTATTGATAATGTCAATGAACTCTTGTTTTGATAAAGGCCTCTTGTACATTTTCAATCAGTGTCCATTAACAAGTAATGGAATGGCTTCTTCATTTATAGTCTTGATCTTCACTGAACCATTATCATGGCATCTTTCCACCACATAAGGTCTGAGCCATCTTGTCCTTGGCTTGACCTTGAAGTCTTTATACCTAGAATCATATAATAATGCCTAATTTCCCTCTTGAAATTACTTCTCCTTAATATGCTTATCATGCCCGATCCTCCCCTGAAGCTGAACTATCTCTGTATGTAGGAGGGTTTGCATTCTGAATTCATCCAAGCCATTCAAATGGAACAATCTTTCCTTTTGTGCATGACTGAGATCCAAGTCTAGTTGCGCTACCATCCTAAATGTGTTATATTCAAACTCAATGGACAACAAAGCCATTTTCCAATAGACCAGCTCATAGGGTGTAAATCTAATGGTGGTCTTCCATGTTGTGTTGTTGGCCCAGGTGGCCTCAACTAGTCTCTCTGCCCAATCCTTCCTGCTATTTCTCACTACCTTGGTTAAGATTCTCTCGAGTGCTCTATTCGTCACCTCTTGTTGCCCATTAGCTTGTGGATGATAAGGAGTGGAGGTCCAATGCTAGATTTTGTTATCGCTGAGCAATTTTTCAATCATGTTTGAGGTAAATTGGCTACCTTGGTTTGTGACTAGCTCTCTAGGGTACCAAAATTTGTAGAATGCATTCTCCTCTAGGAACTCAACCACCTTCTCTTCTGTTGCTACCTTAATTGCCTTGGTTTTTAGCCCACTTAGTCAAATAATCACTGTACACAATAATGTATTGTTTATACTTTGGAGGGTTGATAAGACCAATGAAGTCCTGGGCCCACTTGTCAAATGGATTGGATGTCACTTGAGGTTGGAGGGGCATTTCATCTCTTGGAGTAGGATTTTTCCATCGTCTGGCACTGATCGCACTGAATAATGTACTTCTTCACATCTTGATGAAGAGTGGGCCAATAATAGTCCACTTGTAACACTTTGAATGTTGTCCTCTTTGCTACAAAGTGACCTCCACAAGGCCCATCCTGATAGGTCAAAAGGATGCCAAAAAATTCCTCTTCCTTTACACACCTTCTCAAGATTTGATCTAGGACAAGTTTGAAGAGATTGCCCCCAATCCAGGTGAAGGGGGTGCTTTTCCTAACTATCTTGCTCTTTTCACTAGAGGTCAAGTTTGGTGGGAACTGTGTTGATACCAAATAGTTTGTTATATCAGCAAACCATGGGGAGAGAAATGAAATAGCAAAATAATGCTTGTCTAGTTGCTGGTAATCCACCATTCCTTCTTCACCTACAGGTAGATTCATCGTAGATAGAAAGTCTGCAACAACATTTTCCTTACCAGGATTATCAACAATAGTTAGATCAAACTTTTGTAATAAAAGCAATCATCTTATAATTATAGCATTCAGAGCTGGTTTGTTCATTAAATATTTGATTGCATCATGGTTAGTATGCACAAATGTTTGATATCCTGTAATGTAATGCTTAAATTTTCTTAATGAATGCACAACAACCAGGAGTTCCTTTTTGGTCACAGTATAATTTAGCTTAGCCTTTAATAGGTTCTTACTGATAAAATAGAACGTGTAGGGAAATTTCTCCTCTACCTAACCTAAGGCTTCTCCTATGGCTTTTTGTGAGGTATCAGCATGAATATGAAAAGGGAGGGCCCAGTTTGGGCCTCTAAGAATTGGTGTAGTGGTTAACTTACCCTTTAAAATGTCTAATGCCTCTTAACATCTCTTTAACCATATAAACTCAGATTCTTTGGCCAACAACCCAAATAAAGGAGAGGCCAACCTGCTGAAGTCCTTTATGAACCTTTGGTAGTATCTAGCTAACCCCAAGAAAATTCTAACATCCCTCTTCTTTTGAGCAGGTGGGACCCTTTGGATGATTGCTTTTTTGTTTGGGTCCACCTATAGTCCTTGCTGAGATATTGAATGACCTAGCACAGTCCCTTTAGTCATTAAGAATTTAGATTTTTCTGGACTAAGAGACAGGTTCATTTCAATGCATTTGTGCAATACTTTACCAAAGCTCGTTAGTGCTTCTTGAAAATCACAACCATAAGGTGTAAAACCATCCATATAAATTTCCACCGCATCATGTACTAATTTAGCAAAAATACTCAAGATTGCTCTCTGGAAAGTGGCAGAAGCATTACATAGGTCAAAAGGGAGGACCCTATAGGCAAAAGTACCCCAAGGAAAGGTGAATGTGGTCTTATGCTAGTCTTTTGGGAAGATATGGATTTGGTTGTACCCACTGAATCCATCTAGGAAAGGAAAGAACTTCTTCCTTCCCAAGACATCTAGAACTTGGTCAATGAAGGGTAAGGGAAAATGATCCTGTAATGATCCTTCCCTGCCAGGCCATCTAGAACTTGGTCAATGATCCTTCTTTGTGGCTTTGTTCAACTCCCTATAATCGACACAAATCCCACACTTACCATTTTTCTTGGGAACTAACACTAAAGTAGAGACCCACTCATTGTCAGAGATATGGTAAATGAATCCTGCATCTAGTAGTTTTAGCAATTCTTCTTTGAATATATCTTTAAGAGCTAGATTCATCCTCCTTTGTGGTTGCTAGACTGGCTTGCAACATTCTTTGATGTATAGGTGGTGAGTACACAATGAGGGCTGCACTCCCTTCACTTCCTTGTAACTCTAGGCAAAGACTTCTAGGTTTTCTCTCAACATGTTGCATAGCTTTCCCTCTTTTTGAGTAGAAAGAGATGGATTAATTTTCAAAGTTTTCTGTGCGCCAAATTCTATTGTTTTGACATAGAGTGGGTTGGAATTGGCCAATCATAAGTCAATTGGATGATTTTTTTTTCCCTTCTTTTTCTAATCGTAACGAACTAGGAGTTGCACTTTGCAGCAGCTGTTCAATTAAGTCATCATTATCTTGCTTTCCTCCTCCTATGGTTGCTTCCAAAGCATAAATTTAGGTTGAATAAACCTCGCCTTCTTCCTCCTTCTCCAACCATAAAGGTAAATCATTCTCTAGAGAAGGTTGAGCAGGAGGGTATAGGACTAACTGCTTTGACATATGCCCATTCTTCATGGTCATATGCTAAGTTCTATAGCTAATGTAAGCATCGGTTGTGGCTAACCATGACCTCCCAAGGATGAGACGGTAATTAGTAAGCTTAGCCTTAGGCTAGACAACTAGGAAATTTGCAAGGTTCGCCCAGGAATCAATTGAAACCATCACATCCTCCACAATTCCCTTAGGGGTAGCTGTGGAATGGTCTGCAAGTTGTAGAACTATTGTGGTCTTCCTCAATGCCCCTTGGAGGTTGAGCTTGAGCATGGTTTCCTTGGTCATCACATTAATAGAAACCCCCAGATCAATCAAAGTGTGTGGTATATTGGTGCCATTGATGTGCATATTTACTATGGGGCTTTGAGGGTCCAAACATTTTGTACATATTACCTACCCTAGCATTAAGTCAGAGAGTTGCCCAATGACATTAATCTTAGGGGCATCCATTTTTCTTCTTCCTAGATACTTGAAGCATTTCTCCTTAATCAACTTATTCTAAATGGGAACATCTTTTAGTTCTTGGAGAAGGGGGATCTTTACACATAGATTTTTCAATTCTCCCAGAAGTTAAGTTTCTCCTAGGGTAGGCTAGAGTGGTTGGTCTATTCTCTCAGGAAAGGGTGGATTTACTTTAAGGTTGCTTTCCTCTCTTATTTCCTCAACCTCCCTATGTGGATAGGGAGATTGGTTATCTGGGATAATTCTCCCAGATCTTAGGTTGATCTCCTGAATTTCTACAACATAAGCTAGGTATGATGTCTCTCCACTGTATGCTTATTGAGTCTGTCTATGTTTTAGGTTCAGATTTGGCTGGGTAGGCATGTGGGGTTACTTGGGTGGAGTAGAGTGTATGAGTTGTGGTTGGGTAGGTGGTGGAGGCAATAGAGTTGTAGCATTGTTGTATTGGGGCCTCCACCCTTGGAGTGGGGTATTCCACTTAGGTTGTCACAAAACATAAGGTTGAAATGACTCATTGGCTAGCTAGGAATGATACTAAGATCCATAGGACCAAGGAGGGGGTGTAAACCAGGAAAGATGAGCAGGGGGTCCCCAAGAAGGTATAACTGTGGTTTACTTGGGGTTTTAATACACATGGGATGACCCTTGCATACCCTGCTAGTATGGTCTAGGCCAAGGGGGTATCCTTTGGTTGATGTAGAAAAGTTTCTCAGTGTCCCCTTCATCTCCTTGATATAGAAATTTGAGTCTGGGTAAAGAAGGGAACTTGTTTGTGGAGAGGTTTTCTTCACAGATTGAGCAAATATCAACGCAGTTCAATGGACATTTGTTCCTAGGATGCCTTCTGGTGAATCTAAGATGAAAGATGGCCAAGGCTCTCTCTGCTTCCTCTTGCTTCCTTTTGATGTTTATGGTGTCAAATTGCAAGGTGAGGGTTTGCAACATCTCACTTTTGAAATCTTCCAGCATATTTCCAATTTCACCCTTGATGGATGAGTTGGAAGATGATGTACTGGCCATAGGTTGACTACTACTATCCTTTTTCCTGGCTACCCTATAATGGTTTCTAAACAAAGTCTTGATATCCTCATAGGGTAATTGGTAGATATCCCCTCCTGCTAACAATTTTAAGGTATCCAGAAGATCTTCCCTTACTCCTCTAAGTAGGACGAGCTTTAGTGACTCGGGGTCAAGTGTGCACCTGGCTGTTTTGTAACTGAGTTGGAATATTTCTTCATAGTCTTCTAAGGATTCATCCTAGCCCATGGTCATTCAGAAAATATCTTCTTTAGTATCCTTTTACCTACAATAGTCCCTATATTTGTTGTTGAAATCTTGTTGCATCTGAGCCCAAGTTGTGATGCTATCTCCAGTTAAACCCATGAACCAACATAATGTTGCATCCTTGAGGGTAGATGGAAAAAATTTTAACTTTTTCTCATCATCTATATAGTCATAGGTTCGGCATATAACATAAAACTCAAATAGGAAAGTGTCAGGGTCCTCCCTGGTCAGGCCATGGAAATGAGGTAGGGTAGAGGGGTTTATATTCTTCATCTTAGTGTCCCCATTGGTTTCCTTAATGGGGAAGGCACCCTCAACTCTCTCTCTATTCTCTCTCTTATTTTGGTTTTCAGCCATTGGTTCAGTAGGATTAGGTTCTTCTTCTTCTTCTTCTTCCCCTATAGTTTCTTCAAATATGTCAGGTTGCTCACCTAAAGGTTACTCTAGTTCATAGGCACCAAAGAAGAGATAAGGTTGGTTGTTGGATGTAGTGGGGCTATTTGGAAAGAATTTCCCTAAATTGTCCCTACTCCTATGAGGCATGAAAGAAAATGTTTTTGGGTTGGTTTTTAAGAGATTTTTTTTTAAGATAGAAAGTACTTTGCCGAGATGAAATTGTTGATTGAATGAAAACTATTGACACAAAGAAAAGTTACTTTCTGAATTGAAATTCTACGTGTAGAATGGAAAGTAAAGTAGATAATGATAAAAGAAAGGAAGGAAGCTACAAGACTACTTTTGCAGAAGTAAACTAATGGAACAAGGTTGAAGACTAGAAATAGAAGGAAATAAAGAAGACTAGAAATAGAAGAAAAGAGAGCAGTACTCACATTCTACTCAGACACCTCCCTGGCAATGATGCCAAAAAATGATGAGTGCTAGTATTATAGAAAGGATGTTGCAACTACTAGGCCACTAACTTTACTTATCAACCTAGGGTTCATACAAATTCAGAGGTGATAGTGCTATATGCACAAGTAGAAGTGAAGGTCCTGCCTGTTGTCACTTGTTCATCTGAAGAGAGACCCCAGGGGTTCCAAGCTAGACTTCTATAGAGTTAGAAGAAGCTTGATTCTTTGATGGAAGAAGAGAAAATCTATTCTAAGAGAGATACTCTACTACAGTAATGAAGAAAACAACACGTAATGATAAATCAAACCATATCCTAATCAACCATTTAAATAGCTATGCTAAGAAAAATTTCTAAATCAACACTAACCTAATGTTGCTATCTAAGTTATAAGAGTAAAGAGCATCAAACCAAACTAATGTGTAAGCAAGGAAACTAGACTAAATCTGTTTTTTCATTTTTGGCTTTCTTGGTATTTTCAAGCATGCAAGGAGTCAAGAACAAGAGCAAGCGAAGATCAAAATTAGTAAAAGGAGCACGTAACAAAATAACAGTGCATGGGAACCATTGGGTCAGTTGGATCAATGAATAATATAAACAGAAGACAAGCAGTGGAGATCGTATCACATGGGATTAAGTGGATAGAGGGATGAACATGATTAACGAGAGATGAATGACAAAGATATTAGGTGAATATATGGGTGGATGGATCAACGAACAAGATTAACAGGAGATGAATGGTGGAGATCTTATCGTAGAGTTTAAGTGAATCGAGGGATGAACAAGATTAACTGGAGATGAATGGCAGAGACCTTATCCCGGCAATGAATTGAATATATGGATGGATCACGTCAAGTCACGTGGTGATAGAAGGGTAAAAATCATGCAGAATGATGGAGCAGGTTTCGTATGTGGTAAGCAGTTTCTCGGGCGCCCTCAAAGTTTTAAGTTGTATTTCTAAATTTTGCGCGACTAGCCTAAGTGAGTGAAACATAGCATGAGAAAACCACTTTAATTGCGTGCTCTCGGGTGGATATCATTCATGCAAGAATTCGTGCAAGATTGCATGATAACTGTTGATCATGTAGGATTGATCAACGATGAAGATCGGCCAAGCTAGTTGGTGATTGGGTGACACAATAGCCATGGGATCGAGAGTGCAACAGATCGAAGGTGCAGAGTTGGAGCGCATAAAGTATGTGGAATAATTCACGATAGCCATTGGATCAAGCTAACAGATCAATGGTGGATATATGGAGCACATAAAGTCAATCATTGAAATGAATTAGACGACGATTGGTTAGGTTTGTTATGGATCAGATGGTAAGGAAATATACAGGTATAATCTGATTAAGACGTGTTTTATTAGCTTCCACTTAAGCATTTCGTGTTGAAGGAAATGATCATATGAGAAAAAAGTGATGGAAAAATACGACAATGAAATGATGCTCGTACTGAATCAAGACAAAAAAATTCATGCAAGAACTCCTAGCTAACCTGCTAATTGAAATGAGTCACAAATGGAAGCAAACTAAAACACAACTAATCTACGCTACACTACTGTAATGAAAATGCAACTACTTAAACAAATGAATGATTAAACCATGAATCTATGCTAGCATACATGTACAATAAAGAGGAACCTTAGCTACTAGGGTTGGGCCCTAACCCAAGAGCTTCAACCCTCTGTGTTAACTCAGTGCTGGCTCAAAACAAAACTCATTGTTATTATGAAAACAATGGATTACATAAAAATTGTCACAAGCCTTGCAACTTGAAAATACAGTAGAGTTTTACAATAAAAAATATGAATCCTATTGAGGTCCTAGGCCTCTCTACTTATATGTCTGAAGTCTCCAATGACTTCCTTAAAATTAGCGAGGCTCGGTTCGTAAGCTCGAGATAAAATAGTGCTTTGACTTCCACTTGCTTGGTTGCCTTCTATTCCTCATGATTTTCCTATTTGTACTCCGAGCTGATGGAGGAATATTCGAATGGAGGGGTAGTAAATGAGGTGGATTTCCCTCCTATAATTCCTCTCCCTTGTCCCATTCGAGTTTTGACCAAGGTATTTGCTAAAATTCCTTGCTTTTATCCTTTAATCATACATTAAATGCACATTAGACCACAAAGAAAAATATCCAACTCTAATTCATCTCATAAACAAAATATGATGAAAAGTCTGCAATAAGTTGTGAGATTGTTAGTTTGACTAAGCTAGGAGGTGAATTAAGGCCCATATAATTACCCAATGATGAGTTTCATGACCAGTCAGCCTGAGTGACCTCTATATTCCAATCAAATTCAAATTTCCATCGTCGCCTTTCTTGTAGATCCTGGTTCTCAATTCAGTAATCAACTAGCCAAGCTCCAAATGGCAGAGCCTTATGGGTAGGAGTGATCTCGTAGTAGCATACTTTGTGTTCTTCTTTGACCATACTCTTAGGTCCAAATTTGTTTCCATTGATTTGTTCTACCATGTATCTAATGCAACCATAGCTTCACCCCCAGTTTCGTGTCAATATCTCTAGGATCTCTCAAACCAAGACCCCCTCGGTCCTTGGGAAGACAATGTTTTTCCCAACCAACAAGGGGCCATTTCTATTTAGGGTTTTCACCTTACCATAGAAACTTCCTGAAGATAGAGACCATTACTCTGTATATTCCCTTGCAGGTAGGGAGAATGGAGAGTTGATAAATAGGGATCGCTCACAGGACCAAATTTAAGAGTGTGGCTCAACCAGCTAGATTCATAACTTTAAAGGTCCAATTTGACAGTTTTTCATTACTTTGGTGCATAACTCCTTCTAGTGAATAATACGGAGAGGATTTACCAAAAACGGAGTGCCCAGATACTTGGACAGAAGGGCCCCAATAGAGAATCTCAGCATATGGTCCAAAAACACTTAAATGGGCCAAGGAGTATTGAAAAATATATATTAGACTTTTCATTGTTTAGAAGCATACTTGAAGTAGCTTGGAATTCTACTATGATTCGATGATACATTAAGGCTTATTGAACTATCGCCACCACATACAAGTTATCTTCCACAAATTGTTGGTGGGTCATTGAGATGTTAGTGCGTAGGATTTGGATGCCCTTGAGATCATTATGCAATTTTTCTGCCTTAATCACATGACTCAAGCCCTCAACTGCTATAATAAATAGAAATGGTGAGATATGATCTGCTTGGCTGGGTACTCAAGAGGATCAAAAGGTAGGAGAAGGAGCCCCATTGACCAAGATAGAGAAGAAGGGTGTAGAAATTAGCGAGTAAATACAACACAACCATTCATATTCAAAGCCAAAAGCTCACATCACTGAGATGAGGTAATACCAACTAAGGCAATCGTAGGTCTTTGAGGGGTCGATTTTAAGTAACATTCCCCTTTTCTTTCGACTCATGAGCGAATGAATGACTTCATGAGCAGAGACTATTCCATCCAAAATTCGTGGCACCTTGACAAACCCAGATTTCTCTTGGATGATGATGTAGTGAAGGATGGGCTTCAATCTTCAGACCAGAATAAACGACATGATTTTATAGATCACATTGAAAAGGGTGATCAGTCTAAATGCACCCAGGGTATTTTCCTCTTTGGTCTTAGAGGTAAGGGTGAAGAAAGTAGCATTGATACCTAACTAGATTTGACGCCTTTGGTGAGACTCCTCCATAAGATCTACAATCTTAGAGCCCAGGAAACGACAACATGCTTTGAAGAAATTAGAAGTTAATTCATTCAGATCAAGAGCCTTACTAGATGGCATTTCATTCAGCACCACTTCCACCTCGATACACATCACATAAGACCCTCATTCTGATCCTCAGTCACAAGCTGAGTAATATGACAGGTGATTCTCTCTATTCTTGTTCTTTTTATGTCTCTAGACTCTACCTACATTCCTTTTTTCTGGTATAACATTTCTGGATCAGTTTGGCTTGGTGCTTATTCCTGTATTTATAGGATCTCATATTGTGTCTTGCTGAATAGGGGACAAAGTTGAGATCAACAAACCTAAATGCATCCTTGTTAGAAGAATCAATAGGGTTATGCATTGAAGATATTCTCAATTATCTCTTGGAATCAATGATGTTGTTAGGCCCTTCGATCCAACAAATTACATGCTAAATATTCTCTTAAAATAGGCCCAACTTTTGCTTATTTCTATGAGATGGATGTCCAGCTATATAATATCAACAAAAAGTAGGATGCAGACTTGGGCACTTTATGCAAAGCAGATCAAAACATTGATTAAAAATTTAATATCATTGATGGATATGAAGTCATTTATTCCATATGGATTTGAAACAATGCTTATATGTCTCCTCGAAGTTCTTCTAGAATTATTAGAGCTTATTCATTCTCAACATAAAAAGTACCAGGAAAATGGAGAATCAAATATAGATAGGAAGAATCTAGGAGATTTCCTTTGTGATGTTTCTCTTATGAGCTTGGGATTTCTACATGTTCTTTACAGTTCTGTTGAAGAAAAACAATGTTACAAGCCTATCTTTAGTTGTAATTGATATGCTCTTAAAAGTTTTCCTGACACCTAATACATAGATGCTTGTTTTTCAAAAGACTTTTCCCACACAATGTGTAATTAGTTGGCTTCAACATGATAGTTGGAGAGATTCAACTCCTGTAATCTTGATTTTTTTTTTTTTTATCTCTAGCATGTGTTAGAGGAGGCATTGAGATGCTGCAGTCTGCTGGGACTTTTTCAAGCTTGTCAACATTTACTCACTTTGTATGGGATGAACTTTCCTTAGGCTCCAGAGACAGAGAGGGCCCATTCTTAGCGTTGCATAAAGATATACAATGTTATGGGTTATGGGATATAGGGCTAACAGTTGTAACAATGATGGTGAATTATCTTGGATGAAATGCTACTGGTGGTTCAATTACTCATGGAAGTTAGAATGTAACAATGACTATCTTTTTAATTTTAAGAAACATCTTATATTTATTTTTTATTGATGCATGTGGACACAAATGTTTTGGATACAAGTTGCAACACATTCTATTGTGAGTACTTTGAGGAAGTCACCTTTGCAGAGAAACATGATTATTGTGAAAGAAGCAATGCATGAACCCTACACATAGTTGGATATTTTATCTATTTGTCATAATTTTACTTGGTGCTAAGCCAATATGTGTAAGTCCAATGCATGCTAGATGATTTCTATTAATGTGCAATCAGATTTATATAGACTAAGTGATTCTTCACTTCATTTTCCCTCAAAATGATGGAAATTGGACCCCTGTTTAGCATAAATTCCTTGCGCTCATACCCATTTGTGATACCCTATGCATACCCATTTAAGAACACATCACCAGGGTATTCAGTGTATCCAAATGGGTGTTTGGATATGGTTAAACATCTCGTAAACTAGATTACTCCCATTACCAAAACACTTGTATATTCTCATAATGCAAGGAATCCTTCAACTATAATCTATTCCTATGTATACTATTTTCTAGGAGGGAACTTCACTTCCAAATTCTCCCATTGTGCAATATGAAACTACCTCTCTAGCCATGTTAATTTTCTTTCAATTCATTTTCACCGTACATCATGTACCATGCCACATCCTCTATAGTATTTGTACCTTTGATCCTTCCAAATAGTCCTTGCCCTTGCCTTGGTATCTGGAACTGATCACATCAATTTCATCTCCCTGACATGCATTAGAAAGTGACTTATTGTCATGTAAGCATGGTTTGTCTTGGGCATGACATATGGATGAAGGTTGTAACCTTTTTGGCATCTACATATTTTCTTTCTCGTCATTTTTCTCTATTCATGCCTTCATGTACTTAGGAGTAGTCTCTGAAGGCTCAACAGAGATGGATTAGTCTATTAAGGTCTAGAGTGATCGACTTTGATGTGTCTTCTACTCAGATATCTATAAGACAAAATTCAAAGAAACATCAATGCTATTTCAACATCGTCCAGACACCTTTTTTTATTTTGGATGATAGATTCGTTGAATTTCATATGGTTCTTAGATTTGTGCAGAAGGTTGGCTTCTTTACATTCTTATTCAAGAGAGAAGAGGTGTTGTTTTTGTCGATGGGGCAACCAACAAATTATTTTATTGACGTGAGCTTGCATGGCCCCCCAGGTCAAAAACTTGCCATATTTCCTCAAAGAGTACAAAACCATATTGAAAATTTTGATTATACATGTTCAAAATCCTACATATCGAAAGAAGAAAAGTTTTACTACATGGTTTCTAGAAGATCAAAGGATTATTGAGGTCAATTAAAACTAGTTGCTTCTAAACCTCAAAAGTGTTAATGAGAGAATAGTGACATTGGAGATAAAAAGGGTGGAGTTATGATTCTGTGAATACTTGTACGACTAGAGAGCCTCCTTCATCTCTTCTATTTTGGTCCTTAAAATAAAGTAAAAGAGTAGGTCATTTTGTTACCTCCTTTTAGAGGACATTGAAATAGTTTAGAAAGTTGTACATCTTGAAATCATTACAGTTATAAACTGCATTGACCAACTATCCAAAAGATGAAATATAGCTAGGATTTTGACCAATCATGCAATAACTTATATGGATGACATCTCCTCTTCAATAAAACAAGCCAGGACCACTTGCATCATATCATTATTCTCGTTCAACAACCAGTAAAGGCCAATTCACAATTTGGAAGGATGGTATCTCTACTATATGTATCAATCCAATTACATTAGAAGGAGATTCAGATTGTTTTATGAATTTTTATGGTCTGTAAATATGGTGCAAATTGTTTATTCAAAACTTGAGACAATTTCACTGAGTAGTGAGAAGATCATGGGTGTTCTAATCTAGATTATAAGAAATTTTTGGGCCCATTACTATCTCCTTTCATAGGGACATGTATTTTAATATGTTTTATCCTCTAATGTGTCCAAGTGGTTTTGTAAATTCCATTTAGCAATTAGTGTATTGTCTCTCTAGGTAGTGGGAAGTTACTTTATTTTTCAAAAATATGGAAGGAGCATTTTCTTTATTTAAAGGACCAACTTTTATAGGTACATGCCTTTTAGTATGACGTTTCCTCTAATGTGTCTAAGTATTTTTGTAACTCTCATTTAGTAATTAGAGTTTTGTCCTTCAACGTAATGGGAAGTTATGCTAGTCAAAAAAATAGAAGTCCTTTCTGAGAGTGAAAACTGCTAAATGGTTTGATAATCTTTCCTAAAGTTTGCCTGCCCCTTTCCTATGAAATGACCCTTCTCCAAAAAATAAGATAGGAATTTATTGACATCATTAAAGGAATGGAACACTGGTGGTGCTTAGCATTCCATCAACCTCACTAGTGAATTCACATCATGTTGGCTAGTATCAGATGCTTTTTAAGTGGAAAAAGTAATTCAACTTATGATTGTGTTCTATCATTTGATATAATTTTAGTTAGAATATGAGTCATACAACCATGAACTATGGTGTCATATTTGTGGTAATGGATTTATTGAAACTTATTTATAGAATCAAGTGGTGGTAAAATATTATTGCAGGATAATTTGAGTTGGGAAGGATGGACAATTGTTGGGTTGTGTTATATTCTTTGCATGACTAGCCCACATAGTTAATCAGGGGGTTAGAAGGGGGGCATAGCCCCCACTTTTTTGCACCGATTGTGTAGCAAGGGGAGTCACAGGGGGTTCGAGTGGTGCAGGTAACCCCACTTGATGGGGTCCAGGGAAGTGCCCCAAAAAATTTTGTTTTTTGGACCTTATATTAGGTTGGGTGGACCTACCTATGGTTTTATGCATGTTTTTCACACATGGTTTTGGATGCGATGGTTTTTGGTCCATGGTAATGGATGATTTGGCATGTATAAATATGTATTGTAACACTAATATGAACATAATGAAAAATAAAGTTGGTAGTCCTGGTTTTGGAATCCAGGGGAAAATATTTGTGTATATGTGTTTTATGTGTTATGATCTCACATTCTTTATCTTCTATGTTTTAGAGTTCGTATGTAGGTCATTTATGTATGGGGTTAAAAGCTACATTTGGTATCAGAGTTGTTTTGGATTCAATGGAACACCTTTGTTGCTGAGGGGTCTCGCTCGGACCTGTGGTAGATCGTGTTTAGTGGGAGATCTACAAGATCGATTATGGGGATGAAAGAAGATGGTGAGCAGTGGAAAGATAAAGATCATTTAATTTAATGGTCAGAATTTTGCATTGTGGAAACTCAGGATGGAGGATTTGTTGGTGGATAAAGATCAATGGATCATGGTAGACCTAGGTACTAAACCAAAGGGAGTGTCTGATGAAGAATGGAAGAAGTTAGATTGGAAGGCAAAGAGCACAATATGATTTTGTGTCTCAGATTCAGTATTCTTGAATGTATTAGGGGAAGCTACAGCTAAGGATTTGTGGGACAAGGTAGGGACATTGTACCAATCTATGTCTCTGGTGAATAAATTGTTCCTGCAGAAAAAGTTGTATAACCTGAGGATGAAAGATGGAGACTCGGTGACAGAGCATCTGAATGCGTTTAATACTATGGTAAGTCAATTACTGTCTGTTAATATCAAAATTTCAGATGAAGATAAGTGCATTATTTGTTGTGTTCTCTACCAGATGCATGGGATAGTCTTGTTATTGCAATTGGTAGCAATGCAACTACCTTGCAATTTGATGAAATAGTCTCATCCTTGCTAACGGAGGAGATGAGATGGAAAAATATGGAGAGCCATAATGGTGATGCCTTGTTTGTATGAGGACAGTCCTAGAATAGAAACAAAAATAAGTCATCGAGTGGGAGATCTAAATCTCCAAGAAAACCTGTAAAGGTGGGGTGTTGGAAATGTAGAAAGGAAAGGCACTACAAAAGGGATTGTAAATCTAAAGCTCCTGATAAAGGAAAGGGATATGATGATGATTCTTCTGCAGAGGTGAAAAACCCCTCAGATGAAGGTGGGGATGCGTACTTGGCTTCCTCAAGTACACATGTAGATCATGAGGCATGGTTGATTGACTCAGGTGCATCCTTTCACTTCACTCCCCATAGAGAGTGGTTCTATGAGTATGAGAAATACAATGGTGGTGATGTCTTCTTAGGGAATGATAGGAAGGCTAGAATCATTGGTCACAGAAAGGTAATGTTGAAGTTGCAAGGTGGAAGGGTTAGAACACTTCCAGGTGTTTTTCATATTCCTACATTGGCGAGAAATCTAATTTTTCTAAGAAAGTTGGATGATACATGTGTAAAAATAGTGTTCGAGAAGGATACCTATAAGATGGTTTGAAGAGCACTAGTATTGATCTCGGGAGTTTTAATTAGAACTCTGTACATGCTACAAGGTAGCCTTGTTGTTGATGGGTGCAACTATTTCGTGGTTCTTGAAAGTGGAGCAGAAAATCTAGTTGTCTCTAGAGAGAAGACCATGATGTGGCATAAAAGATTTGGAAATAATGGAGAGAAGGGCCTTTGAATACTTCATGGTAAAGGTATTATAGAAGGTATGAGTAATAGCTCTATGGAATTTGATTTCTGTGAAAATTGTGTATATGGCAAGCCAAATTGGGTGAGTTTCCCCTCTAGTGGTAAGAGGGCGAAACAAATATTAGAGCTTATGCACAGTGATGTGTTTGGACCTATGAAGGTTCCATCACTGGGTAAGTCTGTGTACTATGTATCATTTATAGATGACTTCTGAAGGAAATTATACATGGATATATTTTCTTAAGAAGAAATATGAAGTCTTTGACATGTTTAAACAATTTAAGGCTATGGTGGAAAACCAAATAGAGAAGAAGATAAAGGTGTTGATGATAGATAATGGTGGAGAGTTTTGCAGTAAGGAATTTGAATAATTCTGTAAGAAGTGTGGTATGGCACGATAGAAGACTACACCATATACACCTCAGCAAATTGGAGTTGCAAAAAGAATGAACAAGACATTGATAGAAAGGGGAAGAAGCATGCTTAGTGGTGCTACGTTAGGACATGAATTCTAGGCAGAGGCGGTGGAGACAGCCTGTTGCCTAGTTAATAGATCACCTTCATCAACGTTGGAGGATAAGACACCACAAGAGTTATGGATTCATAAGAAACCCTCTCTTTCACATCTGAGGGTATCTAGATGTGATGCATGTGTACATGTTCCAAAGGATAAATGGACCAAGTTGGATAGTAAATCGAAAAAATGCATCCTTATTGGGTATAAGGATGGTTTGAAGGGTTATAAGCTTTGGACCCTAGTAACAAGGAAGGTTGTGTATAGTCGAGATGTGTTGTTCAGAGAGGTAAAATATATTATTAAACATGCAATCCATCGAAAGGAACCCAAGAAGATGAAGTTTGAGCTAAAGGAGGAAGAATAATACTCTATAATAGAGGAGGAATCAGAAGATGAAGAGCCACAAACTCTGGGTGTGAGAAGATTAGTTCGAGAAAGAAGGCAACTAGAAAGGTATAGTCCATCCACTTTCTATTCAAATTTTGCTTTATCTATTACTGATGATGATCCTAGAACTATGAAGGAGGTAGTAGAGTTAGAGGATGGAAAACTATAGAAAGAGGCGATCGTTGATGAAATGGCATCTTTTCACAAAAATGAGGCTTAGGATCTGGTGGAGCTGTCGACTTGGCAGCAAATGGGTGTTCAACAAGAATACAAATACAGAAGGAAATGAGGAGAAATGCAAAGCTCGGTTGGTAGCAAAAGGTTATTCCCAGGTGTCAGGAATTGATTTTGGTGATATTTTTTCTGCTGTTGCCAAGGTAACTTCTATTAGATTACTTTTATCTGTTGTTGTTTCTTTTGATTTTCAGGTAGAATAAATGGATGTGAAGACAAAATTTCTTCATGGGGATCCAGAAGAGGAGATCTATATCAAGCAACCTGAAGGATTTGTGGTGAAGTGTAAGAAAGAACTGGTATGCAAGTTAAAGAATTTTTTGTATGGGTTAAAATAGTCACCAAGGATGTGGTATCAGAAATTTGATGCATTTATATGGGGACTTGGCTTCACCAGAAGAGAAGCAGATCACTGTGTGTATTTTAAATTAATTGGTGACCATGTTATTTATTTGGTCTTGTATTTCGATGATATGTTGCTCATTGGAAATGACGAAGACATTATCCAAGATTTGAAGACCCAATTATTCTCCATATTCGACATGAAAGATCTTGGTGTTGTAAACTATATTTTGGGCATGGAAATTAAAAGAGATCGGACAAGGAGGAAGCTCTGGTTAAACTAGAGGAAGTATGTGGAGACAATATTGCAGAGGTTTAATATGCAAGATACTAAACGAGTAAAGGTTCCTATTATTGTAGGTGTAAAGTTATCTATTGAACAGTGTCCCAAGACACAAGAAGAGGAAGAGGACATGTCCCATGTTCCATATGCAAGTGCAGTCGACAGCCTGATGCATGCGATGTCTGTACTAGACCAGGCATTTCACATGCAGTGGGGGTATTGAGCAGGTTTATATCAAAACCACGGAAGAAGTACTGGACAACAACGAAATGGATTTTTAGGTATTTGCGTGGCACTAGTGATTATGGTTCGTGATACTAAGAAAGCCCATGATTGGACAGAGTGTAGGATATTCATGGATTTTTTGATGTAGACTGGGCTGTAGATCTGGATCAAAGAAGATCTACAAGTGGATAAGTGTTTAACCTATTTGGAGGTGTAGTCAGTTGGATGAGTAAGAAACTATCTGTAGTGGCACTATCAACTACAGAGGCAGAATACACGACAGCCACTCATGCAAGCAAGGAAGCAGTTTGGTTGCATCGATTGTGTTCAAGTATGGGGTTAGTACAGGGAGCTATAAGGATATACTATGATAGCCAAAATGAAATCTTCTTAGCAGAGAACCCTGCTTATCATTCAAATACAAAGAAAATTGATGTTCAATATCACTTTGTGAGGGATATGATAGAAGGAAAAAAGGTGTTGTTGGTAAAGGTGGACACTTTGAAGAATACTGCAGATGCATTGACAAAATCTGTGAGCTCTGAGAAGTTCTCTTTGTGTAGAGAAACAATGGGCATTGTAGGGAAGGATAAATGACTAAGCTCTCTTGTGGGCCCCTGTGGAAAGAAAAAAACTAGTGGGAGAATGTTGGGTTGTGTTATATTCTTTCCATGACTAGCCCATGTAGTTAATCGGGGAGTTAGAAGGGGGATGAAGCCCCCCCTTCGTTGCATCGATTGTGTGGCAAGTGGAGTCACAGGGGGTTTGAGGGTTGCAAGTAACCCCACTCTATGGGGTCAAGGAGGAATTACCTATGGCTTTGTGTAGTTTTTCACACATCATTTTGGATGCGATGGCTTTCGGTCCATGGTATTAGATGCTTCAACATGTATAAATATGTATTGTAACATTGAAAGGAACATAATGAAAAATCAAGATGTTAGTCCTAGTTTTGGGATCCAGGGGAAAATCTCTGTGTATATGTGTTTTATGTGTTATGCTCTCACATTGTTTATTTTCTGTGTTTTAGAATTTGTATGCAAGTAACTTCTGTACGGGGTTAAAACCTACAACAACTACCATATATACGCCTTTAAGGCCTGCACTTCACCATACAAACACAATTCAACAACAAAACATTGCCACTTAATGTGATTCTTGCCACCGAGAATCAAAAAGTGCATTTGGTATTGGGAAATGTTACATGATTAAAAATGTCACTTATAAATTTCTAGGAAACTGGGAAATGGCATGACACAATAAATAATGTATAAATGGAAAGCTGCTATAAATGAATTGCAATGTAACTAGTTTGACATAGGAGTATAGGAATACTTTTTTTTGAAAACAATACAAATACAATTGCCTAGATTTACTATGGGAACAAGTTTTCAATCAACCTTTGTATTACAAAAGACTCCACATATATTGTGAGGACTTAGCCATCATGTAACGTTTTGGAGACAAAACCTCTTTTATTGTGGATTTCTAGGACTCTTCTGAGGATTGAGTACATATAGGGTTTGATATTGTCTTGATAGAATGCTATTTTTGTCGTATAGCACATGAAATTCCATCAAGCCATAAATAATCTAGGCTTATTTAATTGAGCATATATGGATGATCATCATTAACTCCAAGTTTCCATTAATTCATGCATATGCTTTTGGCACCCTAAAATTATGTTTGACATTTTCCTATATGACATTAGGTTTGACATATTCCAATTCTTTTGTTGCCACCTTTCTATTTCCTAATACTCCAAGTCTAGACTTAATAGGATCCCCTTCTTCATTATCTGATGGTTTTCTGTTGTAAGCAATCTCAACATAACCAGTCCAAGATAGATTAGATTCCTTAGTCTCCAATTTTTTATGCATTGACCTTTTGATCAAAAGGATAATATCACCATCAAGATTCTGTATATGGAGGTTGTCAACGCATGCAGGGGTCTCTGAAAGGGAGAAGGCATTATTCCCTACAAAAAATGAGTGATTTTTTTTATTTTTTTAATCTCAAGCACATCCTTTGTAGTAAGCACTAGCTTGACATACATCTACTGGTTTGCAACTAATTCCAACGATAGCATGTAGTCTAGCTCCCCAATGAAATTTGATGTCATATGCAAATGCATTGAGAAAGGCTAAATTTGCAATTCCAAATCTCTTATTATGGGTCTTTACATATCTAACATTTTATGATAGATGTCTCCTAGAAGAATATCCAACTCTTTTTTCTTTGAAGTATGATAAAAGTGCACTTCCTCATGTTCCTTTTCACCTGCACAAGCAAACTCCACATATTTAAGATTTTCCAATTCACTGTCATCGAATTTTAGTCCAAAAAGGCACAATTGATAACTAATTTGAGGTATAAACACAATGGACCTATGTTTGGGATTATAAGCTTGGCATGGGAGGCATTTTAGCTCAAGTGATGAAATCTCCTCAAGTAAGTCGTCATCTATTTCCTTCAATTCATCCAACTCTAGACAAATCATGAATGCAATCATCATTCCGTATTTGTTTCTTTTGCTTTGATTAAAGTCAAAGAATCCCTTTATTAGTTCAAACTTCATAGATATGGACAAGCTCAATTTTAATGCATGTAATAGTTTGTCTTACAATATCCAAATTGAACATTCCTACATGCTCATGTTGTCTTTATAAAATCCCAATTTCAAAAAATTTCCTTGTATGTAAAATGGAACTCATACACTTTGTCATTGCTATCCAATAATCCAATGTTGGTAGATAACTTCAACAATGAAATCTTGAGTAGATGTAGAATAGCTTTCACATTTTTCAAAGTGTTCTGTAGGGTTTGCATCATTTCATCACAGTGATGTCGTAGTGGTATAGTGTTGAGATGACCATTCAAAATGTTGAGATCTAATATAGGCTATAAGAACCGAGTTCTTAAAGGACATAGCTGATGACAATGAAATAGTTGTTAAACATGCCAAATAATAAAAATCCTTCCTTTTCTTTGCCAAATGTCCATGCTACTTTGATGCTTATCAACTTGAAAATTTTTCAAGGCATCATAACTTGTACCATCAACTTTTAGAATTTTTTAATGAGATCTCTGAAACCCTGTCAAATTTTATTGTCGCAGTGTAATATTCCTTCATTTCAATAGTGTTGACAAGCATCTCTAGTTGTAGCCTAGAAAGAAGCTCCCCAACAACACAAACTTGCACATCACTTTCAATGTTCATCATGGAATTGAGTTTCTCATGAGTACATGCACAAACCACTAAATGATATTTTTCATTAAAAATTTCCAAACACTTTTTAAAAATCTTAATGTGCTTCCACATGTTGTTTGGGAACTTTAAAAGTAACAACTTGTGAGCCAACCAATACTCAAGGCTTCAAGCAATTCCTAAAAAGGCAGCTATTATATCACCACGATAAAAGAGTTATCATTTCCAAAAATTTATAGTACATACAAAGTTTAGGTGCAATAAATAAAAAGGTTTCATTATTTATCAGGTCATCTAGAGAAAACTTGAGAACATGTTCCAAGATTGATAAGATTAAAGTGACCTACCCTTATAAGCATCTGTAACACCGCAAGACAAAATTGGTAGGAAAAATCTCTTTGTCATAAGAGTCTTGTTTTGACGGCATCCTAGAGTCTACATTTACATGGATGTCTTCAGCTAATTTCCCATTTACCATGTAGATGCAGGAGCTAGAGGATGGTAATGATTTTGCGTGATATTTCTCACTAAAAATCAGTATTGCAAGGCCCTAGAGAAAAATGAAATGTAACTAGACATGTTGGTATCAGGTGAATTCATTTCTTTGGTATTTTGGGTGTAATTGTTTTGATTCCCAAACTTCGTTGGGGTACATACAAAGTGCTACATTGAAGAATAATTGGTATGAATTCATGTAGAAATGGTAGAACAACTGATCCAATGGCTATTGATTGAGTGCCATCGAGAAATACCTTGTACTCCCTTGAGAGCACTCATGTATGTAGAAGTTTATGATTTTCGAGAAGCCCAATTCAACATTGTTCAAGTAAGGTTGGGCCATTTGGAAAAAATGGTACAATGCCTAATATTCTGTAATGTCAGGCCTACTCTTCATGCAACAATATGCATAGTCCTTGACAAATGTATGAGGTACAAGAAGTTTTATTTTTACCTTACATCCAATATATTTTACAAATGAAGGGTAATAGAGGCATCCAAATTTTAACAGTGGTGATGCAACCAAAGTTTGAGTCTAACCTCTTTAGCACATAGTGGAAACCAATCCAGGATAGATTAGATTCCTTAGTCTCAAATTTTTGATATATTGACCTTCTGATCATAGGGACAATAGTGCCATCAACAGTCTATACAAGTAGGCTTCCAATGTTTGCATGGGTTGCTGAGAGGGAGAAGGCATTATTGCCTTTAGAAAATAAGTGATTTCCTTTTTTTTTCTCAAGTGCATCCTCTACAGTGAGAACCAACTTGACATACAAGTACTAGTGTGAAAATAATGCCAAGGAGAGCATGCAATCCATCTCCCCAATGAAGTTTGATGTCATATGAAAATGCATTGAGAAATGCTAAAGTTGTAATTCCAAATCTGTTATTATGGCTCTTTCCATATCTAATATTTTATGATAGATGTCTCCTAGAAGAAGATACGACTCTTTTTTCTTTGAAATACAAAAAACATACACTTTCTAATGATCCTTTTCACCTACACAAGGAAACTCTTTGTCTTTAAGTTTTCCAATTCACTATCGTCGAGTTGGAATCTAGAAAGGCACAATTGATAACCAATTTGGGGTATATACACAATGGTCCCATGTTTAGGATTATTAGCTTGGCATGGGAGGCATTTTAGATCAAGTGTTGAAATCTCCTCATGCAAGTCCTCATATATTTCCTTCAATTCATCCAACTCTAGATAAATCCTGAATGCAATCATCTTTCCATATTTGCTTGTATTGTTTTCATTAAATTCAAAGACTCCATTTATCAGTTAAAACTTCATAGATATGGACAAGCTCAATTGTAATGCATGTAAAATTATGTCTTACAATATTGAAATTGAACATTCCTGCATGCTCATGTTATGTTTTTGAAATCCCAATTTCAAAAAACTTCCTTGTATGTGAAATGGAACTCATACTCCTTGACATTGTTTTCCAATCATCTAATGTTGATATATAACCTGGATACTGAAATGTCAAGTAGATGTGGAATATCTTTACAAATTTCAAAGTGTTGTGTAGGGTTGACATCATTTCGTCACAATGATGGAGCAGCGGTATATTGTTGAGACTACCATTCAAAATGTTGAGGTCTAATATAGGCCTTAAGGATCAAGTACTTAAAAGTCTACACCAGCCCATGACAATAACACAGTTGTTAAACATTCCAAATAAAAAATATTACCTTTGCTTTGCCAATTCCCATGAAATTTTGCAAGGCATCATAACCTGTAGCATCAATTTTCATAAATTTGTTTAATGAGATCTATGAAACGCTTTCAAATTTTATTGGTGTGGTGTCATATTTCTTCATTTCAATAGTGTTGACAAGCATCTCTTGTTCTAGGAGAGCAAGAAGGTCCCCAACATCAGGAACTTGCACATCACTTTCAGCGTTCATCATGGAACTTAGTTGTTCACGAGCACATGCACAAACCAAAAAATAATCTTGTTAATTCAAAAATTCCAAACACTTGTTCAAACGCTGAGCATGCTTCATCCTGTTGTTTCGGACCTTTGAACGTAACAAACTGTGAGCCAACCAATACTCAAGGCTGCCAACAATTTTTTAGAAGGTAGATATTAGATCACCATGATTAGGAATATTAGAGTTATCATTTCCAAAAATGTTGGAGTGCATAAAAAATTCAGGTGCAATAGATAAAAAGATATCATTGTTTATGTGAACATCCAGATAAAACTTGAGAACATATTCCAAGATTGATAAGACTAAAGTGACTATACATATAAGCATTGTTGGGTCTCAGTTTTGTCTTATTTTTATTTATTTATCTCATGATTTCAATTGGATAAATGAATATTTTCAAAGAGTATTTGTTACTTCTTTGTTTTAACATGATTAAAATAACATTAATGGGAGTTTAATTAAGGTTTATATGTTGTAGTATTAAAACGGGTTTGATTATATTTTGGGATGTGCCTGTACCACTGCATTTATGTTTCTGCACCATTGCATTTACCTAGCTGCGCCATTTTATGGCTTCCTACACTATGGTATACTCAAACCTGATCTTATGTCTATTTATGAAGGCAGTGATGTGTCTACGTATTTTACTGGTAGCGGATTTGCACTTGTCCATGCAAACTCTTACACTGATATCATCATGTTTAATGTTGTACCTGTACTCAAACCCTCCAGTTCATGGGGCTCAAATTATGGAAAATGTTATTGGAAATCCTATGATAATCTTTCTACTATCTCTACACATTATGGATTGCTACAGAAAAGGGACTATTTTCACTAGTTATAAACCTCCAAGTACCCTACTCGACACACTATAGCATGGTCATATATTTCATATTGAAGTAGTTGCTCTTGGGGTCACTATTGTAGCATTTTGTAGATAGAGATGATGAATTTAGGAATAGCAGGCTGAAGCTTATTCCATCTATTCCAAAGGGTTCCTCGATTGTGAGGCAGAGTGTTGGGAGTACACCTTGTAGTTTGGGCAAGGTAGTTGATTGTAATTTTTACCGTGGGAAAAAGTACCTAGAGGTATATGTTGATATAGGTTCTTCAATTGTCGCTAATCGAGTGTTTGGATTAGTGAGTTGGGCCAATATTGGATGGTATCAGGTGTCTAGATGCTAAAGTTGTGGTGCAAGGAAGAAAAGTTAGGGAAATTCTTATGGACAAATCAAATTTAGAGTCGCTGCATCAAAGGAATGATGAAACAAGATAATGAAATATAGCAACATTAAAAGCAGATAAAGAGGACTCCACAACCACACTTTTACTTGTGAAAACAGAGAAATTTGGCCTTGGGCAAAGGCTTAGTGAAGCACAAGGTTTATCTAGGATTGAAGTTGGCAATCATTGGCCTAAAGATAAATTCTCCCCTTATGATATCTTGTCTTGCAAGCCTTGTGCCCATCATGACCCACAGAACATGCATCTCCCACATCAAGCCGCTATATAGCTAATGTGCCTATGGTTCCTCCTGAGTTTGCTTCACTAAAACTACCACAGAGAAACCAAGCTATTCCCCAAAGCATGTCTAACAACAGATTACCTAAAAGTTTAGAATAGAATGGTAGCCACATCAACGTTGGAGTCAACACAATGCCATGTCCACATCTATGCCAAGTGGTTATGAGATAGTGTTGTGCCCTTCCTACGTGGATTCCAGCAACATCACCTTTCCAGGAAAAGAGCAACAATTCATCAAAATTGTCCTTGTTTTGACATTTAGTGCAAACCAACTTTATTCATGGAAAATTATTGAGATCTTCTTCCTATACTCTAATCACCTTATTAAAAAGGCCCAGTTTGTAATTCAATGCTATATAAGAGATTGTTGGGAGCATGAACGATAAGCTTAGTTATTCAATTAATTAGATAGACAGGAATTAGGAAACCGATCCAGAGGCAGTGAGCATGGAAGGAAGCGCATAATGGAGGAGAAGTTGTCCCGATGTAGTAGCACGGGGATTCTAGTTGTGGATCGCTTCTCCTACTTATTGGAGTTAAGCCGATGTCCGCTTGATGTCAATATTGTTTTTTAGGAGTTAATATAAGCGATTTTTATCCATGAACTATCTATTTATTTTCTGCATCTAATGGCATTAATTTTTGTGTGAACCAGGAACTGAATGAGGGTGTGAGATGGTTGGGTTGGCTGCCAGACCAGCTCAACACTGCTCTCATCTTTTAAACTAAATAGCATTTCAATTCTTATTTGTTGTGAAAATTTTATTTGTTTATTTACAATTCTTTTCCTTCCTCAAGTTAATGTAATTTAATTTGCTGCAACATTTTCCTTTCAGATCTAAACTTCATTGATTTTCTGTATTAAGAAATTATTCCTATACTTGAGATTTGTACTTACATTTCGGATATTTCTCCATTTATTCTTATTTACAAGATCCACTTATGCGTTGATGGGCTATCATTGATCTATATTCCAGAACATGAAAAGGATTGGAGTGATTATGGTTTTGAAGTACTGTCATATTCATTTAAAACCATATATTACTTGTATGTCGCATAGCTAATATTAATGAAAGAAAATTGTGTCATGTTGAAAACAATAATATTTACTTTCCATTAAACTTCTAGAAAGTTCTTTAAGATTTATTTTCAGGGACAAGGAAGGAGATATTCATATTAATAATATTTCCTTCATAAGTTTATTTACACAGTCAATTTCCTTGATTAAATTAGTGCAGGTAGAATTAGTGCATGCATAATGGTTTTGAATTTCTTTTGAATTTATTCCAGCATTTACAGTCTTTTTGTTATTCTTCCAAAATGCTTGACTTCTAGTTCTAATTTTCCTTCTGGTTGTTCGTACTTAGAATTTCCTTTCGCATTGTTAATTGCTATTTATTTTCCACATGATTTAATTGTTTTATTTGGTGTTTTCTTGAATTATCTTTTAGTACGAGATTTGATTTATTGATAAGATTAATATGCAAGATACACTAGCATTTATTTTCTAGGTTGCCAGGGGCTTTCTCTAGCATTTCCAGTGTTGTGTCTCGAAGTTCATGGACTTTTTGGATTAAAAAATTAAATGTTGGTACATTTATAGACCCTATACTACACCCAAAATTTTCGCATCATTGTTGAGGAGGTGCTCAGGGGATTGACCTTGGTGATCTGGCGCATTTGGTTTTTTTCCTTCACCTAGTTTCTCTTGTAATTTTATGTTCTTTGAATTTATTTATTTCCTGCACTGTTTCTTTAAGGTTTCCCATTTTCTTTAATGTTGTAATAACCTCTCACCAACCCTACACATATATATACACCATTCAGGTGCTAACGAATGTACCAGTTGGCTTGTTAAAAACAGGAAAATGGTATTTTGAGGAATCATTCAAATGAGGAATTTTTATGCTGCTACAGAGACATACAATTCATCCAATGAAGAATTAACAATTGAAAATCTTCATATTTTGATTAAACATAAAAATGGTATTATTAAATCTTTGATTTCAAAATTGGATGATTTGCAGGAAGAGTGGGAGCAGGATGAAAACCCACCGCTTATCTTTTGCACCAACTGTAGAAAGAGAAACCTCCTTGGAAAGTGTCCACTTTGTAGCCTGAAAATTTGCAAAATTTGTGAAGAGGATCATCGAACAGAACATTTCCCATCACTACTTAGATGACTTCACGTACTCAGGAAATCAAATAAGGAATCAAATCGACTACCAGGTATAACTCAAGACCCATCACCATTTGATACTTGGAATATTGTTTATTATCCTAAGTAGGTTCCCCAACATGTTTATATTTTGCAGTTTCATGGAAATCTTTTAATCCTCCTCCAATTGAATATCCTACTTCATGGTCGCAGTGGCCCTCTCCTTGGCCCTCATACTCAAGCTAGATATCACCATGGCCTCAAGAATTGTTTGGATCCTTATCTCTAGGGCAATATTCCATGCAAATTAAATCATATGAGCACCAACAACAACCACAATTTCTTTCCAATGCACCATTAAGTTATCCCCCTCCATGGTCTCAGCCACATATGCAACCTTACCCTAGTCATAACTCATACCCTATCCCTTATCCTAATCCTTACCCTACTCCTTATCCTTAACCATACCCTAGCTCTCATTCAAGCCCTAATCCATACCCTAACCCTATTCCATACCCTCATCCATACCCTAACCCTAGTCCATACCCTTATCCATACCATAGACCTAACCCTAATCCAAACCGTAATCCCAATCCAAAACCAAGCCTTAGTCCAAGCATTAATGAAAACCCTAGCCCAAACCATATCATAAACCCTAATATAAATCATGAGGTTTCACAGTAGTTGGAACCACTTTGTTATTCGAGTTGATTCACATCTTGAAAAGAATAATACATCTTCCATGTTTGGAAAGGGAATGAATTTGTAAACTTCCCCCATTACTGTACAATATTCACCCCGGGAAGTTATCATTCAAAAACCACTAGAGGAGCAATCTTTCATTGGAACTTGTTCTGAAAATGTTGTTGAAACTCAAAACCCTAGAATCTATTTCAACCATTCTTGTCAATTTGAAAATCAAATATTTGACCCTGAATTTGAGGGATTTATCTTTAGTATTTCACCAGATTCTTTATGCCTTTAGGAAAATGACTATCAAACTGTTGAAGAATTGCATCAGTTGGAGAATCATACATGTGTGGATTCCATTGAATCGTAGTTTCAAGCAGTAATCCAGCCACCTTATTTCCTCATCATTTGGAAACGCTTGGAACCATGTCAATTGAAGCAATTGGTTTCTCATGCTTTTGTATGTCTCGAATTCTATTCTTTAAAACTAAGTGTGACTATAATCAACATTTTGTTACGCACATGGCTTCAACGGAAGTGTGCCTTCACTTGAAGGTGATATTTCTTTCTTTAAAAAAAGTGTGGGATAATATGAGAATAATGAATAAAGATGTTTAATAACACTCTTGAACTTGTGATTCCCTAAAAGAAAAACTTTTTGAAATTTCTATTATCATGCACTCTCATGGTAAGACTTGTTAGAAGAAATTTACACTTAATACCTCATATTTTAAAGTGACTTTGATTATGGATTAACATGTCAGTCAAGGATAGTGTTTTAAGTTACATGTAATACTTTTTCATATTCTAACAAACTATCATCTGGAAAATATTTTCAAATTCTTCTTTGAAGTGACTCATGAAAAACCTCCTATGGTGGACCATGCCTACAAAACTCTAATAAGCTTTGATAAATAACCCTGACATGATCAACTCAAGGAATATTTTTGGTCATTATACGAGATGGTTTTAAAATAATTTCTTAGGATAACACGACTAACCAGTAAAGAATAGTAATTAAAAACTTTTCATGCCATCCTGCACTCTTAAAGAGTAGATTTTCTTCCCCACCTATTAAGTAACCCATTTAGGGTTAATCATAATCACGTTTTTTTTCTAAAAAAAAAACATAAACGAATTAATTAAGCGAGAGGAGGTCTCATTGTGAACCGACCTAATATGATCATGGGTCCTAACGAGAATGACATTATCGCACTGGTCACCAAGCCAAGGTAATGTCTTTCAGTTGAAAAAATAGAAGACGAGAGGTCTTGTCGCTTGCTGACTTGTTCATTCTTGTTAGTTCTCATGAATGGCAATGTCGATAGTTGGTTACCAAGCTAGGACATCGGCCTTAAATTTACTTCTAAAATGAGAAAATGTAAAATCCTCTTAAATAATCTGAATCTATACCTATTAGGTGGGACACAAGCATTTCATGAGGTTAAAAGGTATCCCTATCGAGGCTACAGATGCCTACTGGCAGCAGGGCCATGTTTGTGGTATTAAAGTTAACTCTACACTATAATTTACTTGGTTTTTTTTGGTTTCCCTAAACTCATTATCATTCCCTTTGAGAATGGCTTTAAAATCCTTCTATTGTTATACCTTGGAGTTCTATCTTTTTGCAATGATTTTTATCAACGTGGGGCCCTTAATGCAGGTAATTCACTGTGCCCAGACAAGAAGAGCTTCAAATATACATGGATAATGCTAAAATGTTCACTATTGGAAGGTATTACTATGTCTATTTTAACACCATGCTTTTAAATCTTGTCACTCACATTTACAATGAGGATTTTAAAGTGTAACTTCTGATCAAGGATGCCTGCAAGATATTCTTTTGGAAATTTTAAAAGTTGGTTATTTTAAGCAAGTAATAACACCATCTGTGCAATTTAGTTTTAATTGCAGTTTTAATTTTAGGTTTTCTTGAAATTAGTTTAATCAAATAAAGAGTCGAGTAGACAGTCTATCTTAGAGAAACCTTTATCTAGCGCAGGAAATGTGATCATGAAAAATTGCAGGAGCATCATTTGAATGGCTACAAATGTTTCTAATTTTGTTTTTTGAGAGGAAGTAACAGTACAAGATTTCCTTCTATGAGGACATGCAAGATGGTCAACATGGGGGGATGTTGGGTCTCAGTTTTGTCTTATTTTTATTTATGTCTCTCATGCTTTCGATTGGATAAATGCGTACTTTCGAATATTATTTTTTGCTTCTTTGTTTTAATAGGATTAAAATAGCATTCATCAGATTATAATTAAAGTTTGTACATTGCAGGATTAAAATTGGTTTGTTTATACTTTGGGACGTGCTTGCACCATGGCATTTACCTGTCTACACCATTTTATGGCTTCTTGCACTATGCTGAACTCAAACCTGGTCCTATGTCTATTCATGAAGGCAGTGATGTGTTTAAGTATTTTACTGGCAATGGATTTACACTTGTCCATAAAAAATCTTACACTAATATCATCATGTTTGAAGTTGTACCTGTACTAAAAAACTCCATTTCACGGGGCTCAAATTGTGGCAAATGTTATTGGAAATCTTATGATAATCTTTCTGCTATCTCTGCACATTATGGATTGCTACAGAAAATGGACTATTTTCACTAGTTATAATAGCAGGCTGAAGCTTATTCCATCTATTCCAAAGGGTTCCTAGATTGTCAGGAAGGGTGTTGGGAGTACACCTCGTATTTTGGGCAAGGCAGTTGATTGTAATTACTACCATGAACAGAAGTACCTAAAGGTAGACGTTGATATATGTTCTTCAACTGTCACTAATGGAGTGTTGGGTTTAGTTATTTGTGCCAATATTGAATGGTATGGGGCATCCTGACGCTGAAGTTGTGGTGAAAGAAAGAAAAGTTAGGGAAATCCTTATGGACAAATCAAATTTAGAGTCACTACATCAAAGGAATGATGAAACAAGACAATAGAATATAACAACATTCAAAGCAGAGAAAGAGGACTCAAAAGCCACACTTTTAACTATCTAAACATATAACTCTAGCCTCAGGCAAACGATTAGTGAAGCACAAAGTTTATCTAGGATTGAAGTTGGAAATCATTGGCCTAAAGATAAATTTTCCCCTTCTGATATCTTTTCTTGCCAACCTTGTGCCCATCACGGCCCACAGAATATGCATCTCCTGCATCAAGCCACTATCCAGCTAATGTGCCTATGGTTCCTCCTGAATTCACTTCATTGAAACCACCAGAGAGAAACCAAGATATTCCCCGAACCATGTCTAATAGGAGATTACTTGAAAGTTTATAATAGAATGGCAGCCACATCAATGCCGGAGTCAATGCAATTCCATATCCACTTCTACGCCAAGTGGTTATGAGACAACATTGTGCCCATCCTATGTGGAGTCTAACAACATCGTCGTTCTAGGAAAATAGAAACAATTCACCAGAATTGTCCCTGTTTCAACATTCAGTTGAAAAAAAACTTTATTCATGGGAAATTGTTGATATCTGCTTCCCATACTCTAATAAGCTAATTAAAAAGGCCCATTTTGTAATTCAATGCTATATAAGAGATTGCTAGGAGAAAGAATGATTAGCTTAGTTAGTCAATTAATTGGATATATAGGAATTACGAAACTGATCTAGAGGAAATGTGCACGAAAGGAAGCGTAGAAAGGAGGGGAAGTTGTCTCAATGTAGCAACACATAGATTATAGTTGTGGATTGCTTCTCCTACTTGTTGGAGTTAAGCCGATGTCTGCTTGATGTAAATATTGTTTTTCATGAGTTAATTGAAGTGATTTTTATCCATGAACTGTCTATTTATTTTCTGCATCTAATGGTGTTAATTTCTATGCGAACTAGGCACTTAAAGAGGGTTTGAGCTAGCTGGGTTGGCCACCAGACCAGAACGACACTCCTCTGATATTTTAAACTAATTAGGGTTTCAATTCTTATTTGATGTGAAAATTTTATTTGTTTATTTACAATTCTTTTCCTTCATTAAGTTAATGTTATTTAATTTGATGCAACTTTTTCCTTTCAGCTCTAAACTTCATTGATTTGCTGCATTAAGAAATTATTCCGGTACTTGAGATTTGTCTTACACTTGGGATATTTCTCCATTTATTCTTATTTACAAGATCTGCCAATGCATTGATGAGTTTTCATTGATCTATATTCAAGAACGTGAAAACGATGTGAGTGATTATGGTTTTGAGGTACTGACATATCCATTTAAAATCGTATCTTACTTGTATGTCGCGGAGCCAATGTTAATGAATGCAAATTGTGTCATGTTGAAAACAATAATATTTACTTCCCATTGAACTTCTGAATAGTTCTCCAAGATTTATTTTCAGGGACAGGTAAGGCGATATTCATATTAATTTAATTTCCTTCATAAGTTTATTTACACAATAAATTTCCTTGATTAAATTAGTGCAAATAGAATGGTTTTGAATTGCTTTTGAATTTATTCCAGCATTTTCAATCTTTTTGTTATTGTTCTAGCATGCTTGATTTCTAGTTCTGATTTCTATTCTAGTTGCTCGTACTTAGAATTTCCTTTCACATTGTTAATTGCCTTTATTTCCCGCATGATTTGATTGTTTGGATTGGTGTTTTCTTGAATTATCTTTTAGTGCAGGATTTCATTTATTGATAACATTAATACATAATATAGATTAGCATTTATTTCGTAGGTTGCCAAGGGATTTCTCTCGCATTTCCAGTGATGCCTCTCAATGTTCACAAACATTCCAGGTTGATAAATTAAATGTTGGTACATTTATAGACCATATACTGCACCCAACGGGCATCTACAAGAACTCCAAGCAAAATTTGTAGGAAAGCATCTCTTTTTCATAAAATTCTTGTTTTGAGAGCAACCTGTAGTCGACATTTGTATGGATGTCTTGAGATAGTTTTCTATTTTTAATGTAGATGTAGGAGCTGGAGGATTGTAATGATTTTGCATGGTATTGTTGACACAAAAGCAGTATTGTAAGGCCCCATAGAAAACTAAAATATTGTATTCCCAATTGAACCATGATACAACTAGACGTGTTGGTATCTAGTGAATTCATTTACTTGGTATTTTGGGTGTAAGGGTTTCCATGCCCAAACTAAGTTGGGGCTACATACAAAGTGCTAGATTGAAGAATAATTGGTTTGAATTCAAGTAGATATGGTAAAACAAATTATTCAATGGTTATTGATTGAGTTCCATCGAGAAATAGCTTGTACTCCTTTGAGAGAACACATGTATGTAGAAGTGTATGATTTTGGCGAAGTCCAATCCAACATTGCTCAAGGAGTGTTGGGTCATTTGACAAAGATGGTACAAATACATGTTATTCTATAATGTCATGCCTACTCTTCATGCAACAATATGCATATGCCTTGAAAACTGTGTGAGCTTCAAGAAGTTTGATTTTCACCTTACATCCAATCCATTTTACAAATGAAGGGTAATAGAGGCCTCCAGATGTTAACAATGGTAATGCAACCAATATTAGGGTCTTCCCTATTTATCACGCAAAGGAGAACAATCCCGAATAGATTATATTTCTTAGTCTCTAATTTTTTATGTATTGACCTTTCGATCATAGGGTAAATAGTGCCATCAACAGTCAAGTTGTCAATTCTTGCAGGGGTTTCTTAGAGGGAGAAGGCATCATTCCCTACAGAGAATGACTTCTTTCCTTTTCTTAATCTTAAGTACATCCTCTACACTGAGCACTAGCCTTACATACAAGTACATATGTGCAGCTAATGCCAACAAGAGCATGCATTCTATCTCCCCAACAAACATTAATTTCATATGCAAATGCATTGAGAAAGGCTAAAGCTGCAATTCCAAATATCTTATTATGGCTCTTTCCATATCATAACATTTTATTATATATATATCCTAGAATAAGATGCAACTCTATTGTCTTTGAAGTCTTTTGTCTTTTAAGTACGATAAAAGTATGCTCCCTAATGATCCTTTTCACCTATAAGAGAAAATTCTGTGTCTTTAGGATTTTCCAATTCACTATCATCTAGTTTCATTGTAGAAAGGCACAATTGATAACAAATTTGATGTATCTACACAATGGACCGATGTTTGGGATTATTTCTTGGCATGGGAGGCATTTTAGCTCAAGTGCTGAAATATCCTCAAGCAAGCCCTTGTATATTTCCTTCAATTCATCCAAATCTAGAGAAATGTCAGATGCAATCAACATTCCATATTTGTTTCTATTGCTTTGATTAAATTCTGAGACTCGATTTATCAGTTCAAACTTCATAGATATGGAAAATGTCAATTGTAATGCATGTACAATCCTATCTCACAATATTAAAATTGAACATTCCTTCATGCTCATGTTGTCTTTCTAAAATCCCAATTTCAAAAATTTTCCTTGTATCTAAAATGGAACTCATACTCTTTGACATTTTTTCCAATCATTCAATGTTGACAGATAACCTGGACACCGAAAATTTGAGTAGAGATGGAATATTTTTCACATACTTCAAAGTGTTCTGTAGGACTGACATCATTTCATGACAATGATGGAGCAGTGGTATAGTGTTGAAATGACCATTCAAAATGTTGAGATCTAATATAGGCCTTAAGAATAAAGGCCTTAAAATACAACAACCCATGATGAGGAAACACTTGTTAAACATACCAAATAACAAAAATCCTTCCTTGGCTTTTCCAATGCCCATGCTACTTGGACACTTATCAACTTGAAAAATTTGTAAGGAATCATAACTTGTAGCATCAATTTTCAAAAATTTGTTTAATGAGATCTCTGAAACCCTGTCAATTTTTATTGCTAAGGAGTCATATTCCTTAATTTCAATAGTGTTGACAAGAATCTCTTGTTGTAGCATAGCAAGAAGGTCCTCAAAAACATGAAATTGCACATCACTTTCAGTGTTCATTATGGAATTGAGTTGCTCATGAGGACATGCACAAACCACGAAATTCACTTGTTCAATTAAAAATTCCAAACACTTGTTCAAAAGCTTAGCATGATTTAACCTATTGTTTGGTACTTTGTGAGCCAACCAATACTCAAGGCTTCCAACAATTATCTAAAATGTATCTATTAGATCACCATGAATATCAATATTAGAGTTATCATTTCCAAAATTGTTGTAGTACTTACAAAGTTCAAGTGCAATAAATAAAAAGATTTCATTGTTTATGCGATCATCTAGATAAAACATGTGAACCTGTTCCAAGATTGATAAGGCTAATGTGACTTCCCATATAAGCATCTGCAAGTGCTCTAGACAAAATATGCAGGAAATCATATCTTTGGCATAAAATCAGTATTGCAAGGCCCCAAAGAGAACTAAAATATTTTATTCCCAATTAAACCACAATCCAACTAGACATGTTAGTATCCAATGAATTCATTTCTTTGGTATTTTGGGTGTAATGGTTTCCATGCCCAAACTTCATTGTGGCTGCATGAAAAACACTAGATTAAAGAATAATTGGTCTGAATTCATGTAGATATGGTAGCACAACTGATCTAGTGGCTATTGATTGAGTGTCATCCAAAAATACCTTGTACTCCTTTGAGAATACACACATATCTAGAAGTGTATGATTTTGGAAAAGCCCAATCCAATATTGTTCAAGGAGGGTTGGGTCATTTGAAAAAAATGGTACAAATACCTGATATTCTGTAATGTCAGACTTTCTCTTCATGCAACAATATGCATATGCCTTGAAAACTGTGTGAGTTGCAAGAAGTCTTATTTTCACCTTACATCCAAACTGGTTTACAAATGAAGCGTAATAGAGGCCTCCAGATGTTAATAGTGGTGATGCAACCAAAGTTTGGGTCTGCCCTATTTAGCACACAAAGGAAACCAACTGCCCATTGACATCATGTACCTCTTGACCATTCACTAGGTCTGCATAGTTAAACTTGTAAGATTCCACTCGTATTGGAAAATATTCATGATAGAAAAACACCTCATTTGACTTTGAACCAGTAGAATTATACCTATGAGAAATATAAAGCCCCATGAGGTTCTTTTCATTTTATACCCAGAATATGTTAGAATAGGTTCGCAAAGTATACTTCTTGTACTTGTTGCCAGGTTACAAGGCTTGAGTGTACCATCAATTGAAGCTGAGACAAAGTTGGTTGAGTCAAGAGACTTGATATTATCCACATTTTTCCTTTGATGTGCCAATATGCACCATGGTGTTTTTATCTTTCGAAGATTGTCACAATATATTTTATAATCTGCAAATCTAGATGGAAGTAGCCAGTGTAGAGCTTTGTGGAAACTGAAGAAGACTTTCTTCCTAATTAATATTTCGAAGTTTCACATAGCCATTGCCCATTTGCATAGTGCTCATTTCTAATAAGCTAGTGCAATTTGTTAGAATATCAGGCCTTTTTGATTTCTTAGGAATGGGTTCCAGTATGTTGGTTCCAGAGTTTATTCCATTATTTTGATACCATATACTACACTATAATTTTACTTGTTGGATTTGTTGGAAACTATGAGCTAGTTAACTTACAGGATTGGGAAAAATTGTAGTGTTGGTGTATAAGTATCCACCTCTTATAGATTATGGGACTATAGATTATTTTCCTCCAAAACGTCTATAGAATGGCCCACCTCTGTAGTTGAGAAATCCTCAAAGAGACTATAACCTCACATTTTATGCTTATAGCTTCCCTTGCCTTGATCATAAAGTATAATTGTGCTATCAAATAACTGAGTAAAAGGATTTTGGTCAACAAACAATGAAACTAATTTGTTCGTTGTTGAAAGTGCTATGCGTTTTTTACAATTCTCTTTCCTATACTTTTCTTCAACAGGCAAAATTCCTCCAAATATGTCCTTGATATCTTGATCTTGGACTTCACCTTCAAATAGAGGAGTTGCGTCTTTTTTAGGATTTAAAATCTTTCCAATACCTTTACTTACCTTTTGGCGCAATATAAATGGATTTTTCAAAGATTCAATTGCAAGTAGATCCTCTACGGAATCAACTGCTTCCATGTCTTCATCCTTATCTATCTTCTCAACTAAATGTAATAAGCCTTCAATCCTACTTGTATCAACTTCAAGTTTTTCATTAATTCTTCCCTTCTTGAAAACCCTTGATGATACCCAGGTTTCCAAGAGTTTGGTTACCTTTATGAAGGCTTTTCTATAGTCTTCAATTTTTTTATTTGGATACATAATTTCTTCCTAGTTACCTTAGACCTTTTTATTCTAGTTCCAAAATTCCTTTTCAGTATGTTCTAGTTCCATAGTTGGCAAAGAGTGTGCTTTGATACCATTATGATGTACCAATTCTAAATTATGTAATTTTTTCCTTCCTAAACAAACTTTATTTGAGAAGTGATTACAAATAGTTAAAAAAATTAAAATATTATTATATTTGAAAACTATTTTTTTTACAATATAGAAGATTTTTGCGCTTTTCATTTGGAATATAATTTTCCCACTCATCAAATCTTAAGATTTAATAATTCATTTTCCCACTCATGAAATTTAAGATTTAATACGATATGCCCAAAAAGGATTGGTGGGGTATGGACAAAGAAGATTGGCTGGAAATAACATTAGGTTAACATAAAAATAGAGGGTATGGCCAAGGAGGATAGGAAAGGAACAAGCTTATAACATTCTTTAAAAACATGAAGGAGTGGAGCCTTAAGACTCTAGATATTTCATAGGATAGTGCATTTTATAGTTGATAAAATTGAATTTGGGATCAGAAATGGGATCAGAGAAAGGCATGTTGACATTGTTTATGCAAATAAATGACTTTTGTGGATTGCCAAAGTAGTGGGAGTTTTCAGTGATACATAGCATTTGAAACACGAATATGAATATTTGAAAAGTATATGGAAGATACCATATTCAGAAGAAAAAATGAAGCAGAGGATCTACAAATGGAATGAATCATTCAATTTCTTCATTCCTGAGACGTGGCATCTTTCGCAAAAGAGAGGGATATAATATATTAGGAGAAAAGGATATTTTGGGGAAGTCATTCCTTTCCTACCTTACAATCCGACTGTAATGCGACAAAATTTGATGAAGAATTATAAATTTATTCTTTGTGTGGACTGGCAGGGGTGTCATAGTCTAGTTAGTAACGGACATGGATTGGCACTGATAAAAATGTCAATAGGAAGCCACATATTAGTAATGGATATGGACTGGGACAGAAAAAAATCTCAACCATATTCCACATCTAATACAGAGATTATCATAGCCAATTTATTGTTCCTATGGATTGGCATTGGTTTCGTAGTCCAGTTAGTAATATTATGAGAAAAGGCTTTTTTTGGGAAGTCATTGTTTGCCTCCCTTACAATCCTTTTATTGTGTAATTTCTCGAGAGGTAATGGAAGATCCTGTTGAGATATATTCTTGTCAGAAATTTGATAGAAGTTCTATTGAAATATGGTTAGCAGAGGTGTGCACTACTTGTCCCATGACTAATCAGGCATTAATCAGTAAAGATCTCAGACCAAATATCATACTTTGAAGGTATATAGAACAATGGAAGGATAGAAATACAATGGTCACAATAGCTTCATTGAAACCTACTCTAGATTTTGATGAGGATCAAACTCTGTTGTTTTCTCTTAATTAATAACTAAGGTTAAGAAAGGAAAAATAAAAGGAACATTGATTCAAGAAGAACACAAGTTTTAGTTTGGGGATACTCAGCCTCTCATTTCAGGTACAACCGAAATGGTGCACTGGAAACGTTAGGGTGGCCATTAAACATATGAATATTGGTAGATTTTTGTAATATAACTCAGGGTGACCGTTGTCAAAAACCTATGAATGTATTTTTTTCTTAAATATATACAATGCAGTGGAGGGAAATGGAATTATGTCTAATGAATACTTCCAACTTGTAGGTCTTATTTTTTGTTTTGTTGGGTGTTATTTGTGTTTTACATTGGGAAGATATTGTACTTGTTGTAGGACTACAATTGAAGTGTGGAATTTGTGAGGGCACCATTCTTAGTTGAAGAAGGGAAAATCCCTTCTGGCAATGGTAGCATGAAAGAGACCCTCAAGTTGGTTGTGATGGATAAATTTTCTCCCAACTACAAGAAAGCATATGCCATTGTTTTCAATACATGGCATTGGTGGAGCCATGGAAAAACTTCTCGAGGGTATTTTTCCACTTCTTATTTTTGCCATAACAAATATGCAGTGAGATCTAGTGAGAGCCAGGGTCTCAGTGGCATAGTTTTTCTTTTAAATTTTATTATTACTTTCTCTAGGCCATTTGAGATTCATTTTTATATCATGATTGTATTGAAGCTATAACAGGAATGAAAGTTATCAAGAAGGGAACAATGTTTATCCATTTTTGGATGGGCTTGAAGCATTCAAGAAGGCTATTAGGATGTGGGGTCATTGGTTAGATAGCAGCATTTATTCAAGAAGAACATAATTTTTCTTTCAGATATACTTAGCCTCTCATTTCAGGTAACAACCCAAATGGCACATGGAACACTTTTAGGGTGGCAATTAAATCTAGTAATATTTGTATATATTTGTAATATAAGTCATTTTGACCTTTGTAAAAAACCTATAAATCTATGTTTTTTGCTTAAATATGTACAATGCAGTGGAGGGAAATGGAATTTTGTCACCTTAATACTTCAAAATTGCAGGTCTTATTTTTGTTTTGTTTGGTGTTATTCGTGTGTTACATTGGGAAGTTATTGTGTTTGTTGTAGAACTAAAATTACAGTGTGGAATGTGTGAGGGCAAGTTTCTTAGCTCACTAAGGGAAAATGCCTTATGGGAATGGTAGCATGAAAGAGACCCTCAGGTTGGATGTGATGGATAACTTTGCTCCTAGGTACAACAAATAAGATTTTATTGTTTTCAATACAACACATAGGTGGAGCCACGGAAAACCTTCTTGAGGGTATTTTTCCTCTTCTTCGTTTTTCCATAACACATATGTAGTAAGAGCGAGTGAGAGCGAGGGTCTCAGTGGCATATTTTTGTTTAATTTGATTATTACTTTCTCCAGGCCATTTGAGATTAATTTTTGTATCATGGTTGTATTGAACCTATAATAGGAAGAACTATTGTCAAGAAGGGAACAATGTGTATCAACTACTGGATGGGCTTGAAGCATTTAGGAACGCTATCAAGATGTGGGGTCATTGGTTAGATAGAAAAATTGATTCAATAATAACACGAGTTTTCTTTCAGCGATACACAACCTCTCATTTTATGCAACTACCCAAATGGCACACTGAACATTTTAGGGTGGCCATTAAATCTAGTAATTTTTGTATATTTTTGTAATATAAGTCATGGTGACCTCTTTCAAAAACCTATGAATGTAATTTTTTTTCTTAAATATCTACAATGTGGGGGAGAGCAATAGAATTCTCTCTGTGAAATACTTCAAAATTGAAGGTATTATTTTTGTTTTGTTGGGTTTTATTTGTGTTTTACATTGGGAAGTTATTTTCTTTTTCATAGTACTACAATTGCAGTGTGGAATTTGTGAGGGAACCTTTCTTAGTTGAAGAAGGGAAAATTCCTTCTTTCAATGGTAGCATGATGGACATCCTCAAGTTAGATGTGATGAATAACTTTGCCCCCAAGTACAAGAAAGAAGATGTCATTGTTTTCAATACAAGGCATTGGTGGACCCATGGAAAAACTTCTCAATGGTATTTGTCCTCTTATTCTTTTTTCCATAACACATAAGTAGTGAGACCCAGTGAGAGTCAAAGTCTCAATGGCATAGTTTTGTTTAATTTTATTATTACTTTCTCTAGGCCATTTGAGATTCATTTTTATATCATGGTTGTATTGAAGCTATAATAGGAAGGACTATTACTGCGAAGGAAACAATGTCTATCCATTGTTGGATTGGCTTGAAGAATCCAAGAAGACTATTAGGACATGGGGTTATTAGTTACATAGCAACATTGATTCAAGAAGAACACAAGTTTTCTTTCGGGGATACTTAGCGTCTCATTTCAGGTAACAACCCAAATGCCACACTGAACAATTTAGGGTGGCCATTACCTCTAGTAATCTCTATAGATTTTTCAAACATAAATCATGGTGACTTCTGTCAAAAACCTATGAATGCAATTTTTTTCTTAAATATCTACAATGCAGTGGAGGGAAATGGAATTTTGTCTACTGAATGCTTCAAAATTGTAGGTCTTATTTTTCTTTTCTTTTGTTATTTATGTTTTACATTGGGAAGTTATTGTTTTTGTTGTAGGACTAAAATTGCAGTGTGGAATTTGTGAGGGCACATTTCTTAGTTCAATAAGGAAAAATGCCTTCTAGGAATGGTGGCATAAAAGAGACCCTCAGGTTGGATGTGATGGATAACATATCTCCCAAGTACAAGAAAGAATATGTCATTGTTTTCAATACAAGGCATTGGTGGACGCATGGAAAAATCTCGAGGGTATTTTTCCGCTTCTTATTTTTTCCATAACACATATGTAGTGAGAGCTAGTGAGAGCAAGGGTATCAGTGACATAGTTTTCTTTAATTTTATTATTACTTTCTCTAGGCCATTTGAGATTCATTTTTATATCATGTTTGTATGGAACCTATAAAAGGAAGGACTATTATCAACAAGGGAACAATATCTATCCACTACTGGATGGGCTTAAAACATTTAGGAAGGCTATCAGGACATGGGGTCGTTGGTTAGATAGTTACATTGATTCAAGAAGAGCACAAGTTTTATTTTGGGGATACTTAGCCTCTCATTGCAGATAACAACCCAAATGACACATTGAACACTATAGTGTGGCCATTAAATATACTAATCTATGTATCTTTTTATAACATAAGTCATGGTGACCTCTATCAAAAACCTATGAATGTGATTTTTTTACCTAAATATCTACAGTGGAGTGGAGGGAAATGGAATTTTGTCTATTTACTTCAAAATTACAGGTCTTATTTTTGTTTTGTTGGGCTTCATTCATGTTTTACACCGAGAAGTTATTGTGCTTTTTGCAAGACTATAATTGCAATGTGGAGCCATGGTACAAGAAACAAGATGTCATTGTCTTCAATACAAGGCATTGGTGGAGCCATGGAAAAACTTCTCGAAGTTATTTGTCCACTTCTTTTTTTTCCATAACACATATGTAGTGAGAGCCAATGAGAGCTAGGGTCTTAGTGGCATAGTTTTGTTTAATTTGATTATTACTTTCTCTAGGCCATTTAAGATTCATTTTCATATCATGGCTGTATTGAACCTATAACAGGAATGACTATTATCAAGAAGTGAACAATGTTTATCCACTGTTGGATGGGCTTGAAGCATTTAGGAAGGCTATTAGGATGTTGGGTCGTTTGTTACATAGAAACATTAATTCAAAAAGAACATGAGTTTTCTTCTAGGGATACTCAGCCTCTCATTTCAGGTAAGAACCCAAATGACACACTAAACACTTTAGGGTGGCCATTAAATCTAGTAGTCTTTGTATAGTTTTGTAATATAAGTCATGGTGACGTCTATCAAAAAAATATGAATGTAATTTTTTTGCTTAAATTTCTACAATGCAGTGGAGGGAAATGGAATTTAGGTGGGAAGTGCCATAAAAATCTCAACCAATTTTCAACGAAAATTATATCACAAAACACCCACCAATGATGGATGTGTTAGAGTCGGTCTAGTAGCCCTCCACTAGAGATGAAAGCTCTTTTCATTTCATAATTAGGTGTCCCATCAGTGTGATCATGTTGCATTCCATTAGGCATGCCATAACTCCGCTGGAGGATCTTGTGTCTTTTATCCCCCTCTTGTTTGGCACTGCTAGTTCCGGTTTGTTTGAGTTAATAAAGTCTTCAAAAAGTCATTTGTCTTGTTTTAAATTTCCAGGTCTTAGGTCTAGGGTTGAGTCAAATTTTGCCTTGAGAAGTCATAAAGGACCAGCAGGCCAGAGGGATGTCCTTCATAAAGCATCATTTCAACAATTTTCACTATTCTTTAGCTAAATTTCCACTTTGTTTTCAAAAAATCTGTTTTTAAAAAACAAAGGTCATTTTCTCATTCTTGTAAAAATTCTCAAATTTTCAAATTTTCCAAATGTTAAAGTGCAGCCTTGGTCTCCTTTGCCAAAGCACCTTGGAAGCTATCCCTGCAAAAAAATTCAGAAGAAACCATCAGTTCAACCAATTTTTCAAAGAGAAGAAAACCAAAAATCAGAGCCAAAGTTCAAAAAGTGTCAACACTCAAAACATTAGAAAGTGGGTTTTTGGCAAATGTAAATTTAAAGCAAGCCTATAAAAGCACATCGAACTTCATTTGTAACTCATTTGCCTCTCACAAAATAAGTGAAAACTTGCAAAGGCGATTTCATGAGATATTGAGCAAATTTGGGCAGTCTGAGTGGCGCGCTATCCGTTGGGAGTGGCGCGCTACGCGTAGGGGAGGTTCTGGTAGTGCAAGAATACACGGGCACTACGCGTAGAGGGCGCGCTACGCGTTGGGTATTTTTCCCTAAAATTTGCAACAAACACCCAATACACCTCTCTCAGCTCAAGCAACATTCAAGTAAGCTCTTCCATGATTGTTTTGGTTAGTTTTTGCAAATTGAATGTAAAGGAAAAATAACAAATATGCCATGAAATAGAAAACAAGAAACCCTAATGTTGATGTGTAAAATGCAAGACTAAGTTTGCTAGGGTTTTCAAAGATATGTTGCCCAAGGTTTTCCCATGATTCACCCTCATTTTTCCTCTCATATTTATCATCATTCCTTTTCAAATTTCCCATAAAAATTCACAAAATTCCTCCATAAAATCCCAAACCCTACACTTTCACAATTTCCTATGTTTTTTCCCTTCCATAAATTCCTCCTTATTTTCATTTCCCCTTATTCCCTCATGTTTCCCTTTCCCTAACAATTCCCTTGTCTCTATGTCCCCTTGGTAACAACATAAAAGGTCAAACAACAATCAAGTGTGTGCACAGTCAAACACATACAGTTCAGCAAATTTGTCTTCAAAAACCATGTCAGAAACCGAATCAGATTATGAGTAGAGTGATTACAATGGATCAACACCGGAGGAAGAAGTGCCTAGGAGGCATCACAATTGTGGTAAAGGTGGTCGGCATGTTAGAGAGGAGCCCACCTCTTTGGCTTATTTGCAAGCTTGTCCATTTGCACTGTCTTGTTTTCAATACCAGTGATGCTTTGAGTATTGTGAGAAGATCTCACAAATTCAACATCACAGGGAATTAGTCCGCTTGTTTGTCCTACATTTGCACAATGGCCATGTAAACCTTGCAGGAGTGGATTTCACACTATCACCTGAGGTTATTGCTCAAGCCACCGAGATACCGAATGTTGGGGAAGAGTGGACCAAGCGCAAGCTACTAGGAAAATTTCATTATCAACCATACATCAAACCCGGATTCGTGAAGAAGCTCACTGATGTTTTTCCTTTCAGATTCCTAAGGGAGGAGTATGCACCCTTGATGAGGCTTATCATGCCCTATTTTACTTGTTAGGGCCGATTTTCACGTTTATATTCGTACCATATCCGTTTGTTGATGCATTTTACCCAGGTACGAATGATGAACATTCCCTTTTTCATGTGCCGGAATATAGAGAATATGGTGCCCGTAGTGCAAAGGAAGAGCCCCGCACAGCAACTCAAAAGCATATATCATTATGCACTGATCGAGATTGTAGTGATGCATCATCTGGCACAAAAAGGTATTCCATGGGAGGATTTCATTTCTCGCGACTTCTTCACAGTGCCACATCCACCTCTCGAGATTGTCCATGATGAGGGGCCTTCACAGCAACCGGACATTCATGAGACCAAGCATGTTGATGCTCCAGCATATGTAACATATCAGAAAGGCCCCAGAGCCTTATTTGCAGCTGCACGACGAGTACTATCTCCACCCGGGCTGGAAGGGGTCTCGTTGACTTCATTGACACGGCGAGTACTATCTCCACATCATGTGGAAGGGGTCTCACCACCTTCTTCAGCACAGGTACAGGTTTAGGACAGGGGCAAGAGGCCCATGATTGATGAGGGCCCTTCAGCAGGTCCGGATACACATGTCATTGATATTGAGGCTAGCTCTCCTCCTTCAAAGCTCAAGGAGATCATCCGAGAGCAAAGGACCGAGAATGAGTCACTACACAAGAAATTGTAGATGGAAAAATGGGTAATTAACTATTTAGAGCAGCGCAACAAACAGTTGGAGGATGAGTATGAGCTTTATGAGCAACGGAAGATTCGTGAAGACCGGGAATTGGCTCGTAGGAGACCCGGTGATTTGACACCCATAGATTGACAATCCATGCTTATTCGGGTGAAAACTCACTTGGAGAGGTTGTTGGCAAAAGCCAATAGAGACAAACATATGCTCCGCCACATGAAGAATCATTATTGGACCTGCATGCATGTGTGCAAGGTGAAAATGAAGGTTCTCAAGAGACGATTGGCCAAAGCACTAAAATAGAGAAAAAGGCCCAATCCACTTCATATTTTGGCCGATGCCACCTTGAGGGAGCATGGCACTCAATGATACACCCCCAGCTCAAAATTCAGACAATTTGGAGCAATTCTGGTCATTTTTGAAATTTTTTGCCAAAAACAGGTTTTTGCTCCCAACGCGTAGCGCGCCGGGCGCTGCGCTTTTGTTGGGAAGGTCCAATTCAGGAAAAGTTTGATTTTTGGATTAGGCATGACAAAATACAGTTTCTCAGTCATGGCCAAGAAATTTCATGAAGATTTGAGCCCCCAAAAGGTCAAAAAACAAGCAAAAAATGACCTTCTGCCACTTTTTCGACACACGGGAAGCAGTCTTAGGAGATTGCAATTTTGGAGGGGCAAATGGCCACCAAATTGAAAAATTCCACTTGGGCTGGAAAGCAGACATATAGACCTTTCGAACAAGAACACTTCTGCCTCATTTGGATTCTGGAAAGTACCTCAACATCGGCCTGAAAGGTGCGCTACACCTAGAGAAATGGCGCGCTACGCGTAGGGGAAATTGCCCAGTTTTGCACTTTTAGCTCACGACATCGCAGCTTTTGACCAATATTGACTTTTCATGGGATATTTCACCCTCTTTGATGTAATTAATTTAATTTCATGATTGACATGGCTCTTTTTACCTATTCTAGAAGATTCATTCATAAAATGGCAAGTTGTTTTGATTCCCTAGTTTGTAGTGCTCAGTTTAGAATTGGTTGAAACAGCTCCTAGAAGGAGGAGCTTGACCCCTAGAGGTTAGGAAATGGTTTATCTTGGGCTATATATGTAATTTTTGATTCAATAGCAGAGGTTGGACTCTTGGGATAGTTTTGAGACTATATTGTACATATCTTATCAGCATTTTTGGCAAAGGAAGACCAGGGTTTTGCAGCACTACTTGGGATCCATGTGGCTTTATGTCTTGATGGTGTGTTTCTTTCAGTTCTTGTAAGTTATGTATGTGCATAATTATATTTTTTTAAATCTTCTCTTATTAAGCAAATGAAGTGTTAAGGTAGAATCCATGAAACTGCCATGCTCTGCCTTTAAATTTGTTTAATATTCTATGTTTTCTTCAGTTTAAGGAGAATCCTTGAGAACTCTTGCTCTCCTTAGCCTCTCACCGGTCTGATCTATCCATCTCACTTGCTTTAAGGCATCAAAAAAATTGCCTATCTTGCCCCAAGTGGACCTCTACAAAAATTGTGCCTCATCCCCACACCCAAAATTGCCTTTCCCTTGATTTCAACAAAATCATAAAAAATCAATCCTAAACTCTTTGTACTTAATACCTAGCCTAAAATAAGTCATCAATTCAGTCATCTCAAGCCTTTTCGAATATCTTTTGCCGAGTTTGACCCGAAGAGAGCCCTCTCCTTTCCTCGTAGGGCTAGCTACGAGGCTGAGCGTGGTTTGATGTGGCCTTGAGTCTTGCCTTATTTCAGCCTAAGGCGGATTTGAGCGTTAACAGGATGTACTAGAGTCTCTGATGAAGGAGATAAAGACACTTGAACCTACCTAAAAATCATCAGAATCATAGATTACCTAAAGAATGCGCATCCTTTCATTTACTGCAAGCAATACCTTTCTCAAAAAGAACAATTAACTCTAGAAAAGTATCAAGATTGTAGCCACTGGTGCTTACCTAGAGTTCCAGACACATGGAATGAACTCTTGTATGCATCATTATTGATGACAAGGCAAGTTTCATGGGTACTCTGACCATACCATGCATTTTTCTTAATGTAAACTAGACTATAGTTGTGCTATTAGCCTTGACAAAAAGTATAGATTGTGAGGGACTTGAACCAAACTAAATCTTAGCATGTTACAAATTACTTAATTTATTGGTACTTTATGACTATCTTCCCCTAGTCATTCCAGGGCATGGGTAGTGAAAACATAGCACACCAACAGTGCGAAGAAAGCTCCTTTTTATAGGTGTACCCATTTCTCTCTTTAAATGAAAGGTTGGTTAAAAAAGAGTGTTTGGGAAGATTCTGATGTATCAATTAATCTACTCAAACCACTGAATGATTTTCAAATTCCTCTTCTCGTATCATATGTGTTGAGCTAGGTTTTGAGAGCTTGGAATCACATGAAGTACATTTCCAAAGGATTTTATGTCTGTTATTGAAACAATGGATTGTTTTTTGTCCTTTCCCCTTTAGTTAATTTAGTTTGGAGAGAAATATATATAATATTGTTGTTGAACTCATTGACACACCTTCAGCCTTGTATTTGGACTTTGTCTTCTCAAAAAGAAGTATAAAAGGCTACAAAAGGTAAAGTCTCCTCGTTCCTTATGGAATCAATCGAAATTGTTTGAAAAAGAGTAGTGTTCTGGGTTTTCCATTTGGAAGATGCTTATTGAAGGTAAAGGATCAACAAATGTGCATCTCTGAAATTCTCGTATCAAAGGAAAGGGGGTTCATGACAAATAAATATCATTCCAAGTATCTTGAAATCTGAAACACCATGTTCTAAAATCTCAGGAGTTTCTCACAGAACTTTAGCAATTACAACAAATTTGTTGCACTTTGCAACACTTAAATAGATAGGATGGCTAAGAAGAGACAAACAAGTACGTGTTGCATGTTTTAACCCCATATAGAAATTACCTGCATACAAATTCTAAAACATAGAAAATAAACAATGCGAGATCATAACACATAAAACACATATACACAAAGATTTTCCCCTGGATCCCAAAACTGGGACTACCATCTTGAATTTTCATCGTATTCCTTTCAATGTTATAATACATATTCATACATGCCGTAGCATCCAATACCATGGACCGAAAACCATCGCGTCCAATACAATGGACCAAAAACCATTGTGTCCAATACCATGGAATGAAAACCATCGCGTCCAAAAACATCTCATGCACAAAACCATAGGTGGGTTTGCCCAACCTAACATAGGGTCCAAAACCAAAATTTTCTGGGGTGCTGCGCCGGACGCCATAAAGTGGGGTTACGGGTACACCTCAAACCCCATGACCCTCCCCATCTAACCGCTGGTTAACTAAGTGGGCTAGTCATGGAAAGAATATAACACAACGCAACATTCTCCCACTTATTGTTTTCTTCCCACAGGGGGTCACAAGAGAGCTTAGTCATTATTCCAACCCTGAAACACCCATTGTCTCTCTACACCAAGGGAACTTCTCAAAGCTCACACATTTTGTGAATGAATTTGCAGTATTCTTCAAAGTGTCGACCTTTACCAGCAACACCTTTTTGTCTTCTATCATATCCCTCACAAATTGATACTGAACATAAATGTGCTTTGTCGTTGAATGATATGCAGGGTTTTTTGCCAAGAAAATTTCACTTTGGCTGTCACAGTCTATCCTTATAGCTTCCTGTACTAACCCCATACTTGAACACAATATCTGCAACCAAACTGCTTCTTTTCTTGCATGAGTGGCTGCAATGTATTTTGCCTCTGTAGTTGATAGTGCCAATATAGATTGTTTCTTACTCATCCAACTAACTACACCTCCAAATAGGTTAAACACATACCCACTTGTAGATCTTCTCTGATCCAGATCTCTAGCCCAGTCTGCATCAATGAAGCCATGAATATCCAACACTCTATCCAATCCTAGTCTTCCTTGGTAGCACAGTCCATAATCACTAGTGCCACGCAAATACCTGAAAACCCACTTCAATGATGTCCAATGCTCGTTTCCTACTTTTGACATAAACCTGCTCAATACTCCCACAGCATATGCAATGTCTGGTCTAGTATAGATCATTTCATACATCAAACTATTGAATGCACTTGCATATGGAACACGGGACATGTCCTCTTCCTCTTCTTGTGCCTTGGGATATTGTTCAGCAGATAACCTCACACCTACAAGAATAGGAACCTTCACCGGTTTACTATCCTGCATATTAAACCTCCGCAATATTGTCTTGACATACTTCCTCTGGTTTAACTAGAGCTTCCTCTTTGCGTGATCTCTTTTAATTTCCAAGCCCAAAATATAGTTTGCAGCACCAAGATCTTTCATGTTGAATTTGGAGGACAATTGGGTCTTCAAATCCTAGATAATTTCTTTGTCATTTCCAACCAGCAACATATCATCCACATACAAGAACAGATAAATAACACGGTCACCAATTAATTTAAAATACACACAATGATATTCTTTTCTTCTGGTGAAGCCAAGTCACCGTATAAATGTATCAAATTTCTGATACCACATCCCTGTTGACTGTTTTAACCCATACAGAGACTTCTTTAACTTGCATACCGTTTCTTTCTTACCCTTCGCTTCAAAGCCTTCAGGTTGCTTCATGTAGATTTCATCTTCTAGATCCCCATGAAGAAATGCTATCTTTACATCCATCTATTCTACCTCAAAATGAAAAGTAGTAGCAACAGATAAAAGTGATCTAATAGAAGCTACCTTGGCAATAGGAGAAAGATATCACCAAAATCAATTCCCAGCACCTGTGAATAACCGTTTGCAACCAACCAAGCTTTGTTTTTCTCCACTTTTCCTTCTGCATTTGTCTTACTTTTTAACACCCATTTATTGCCAATGGGTTTCCTTCGAGGCGGCAACTCCACTATATTTGAAGCCTCATTTTTGTGCAAAGATGCCATTTCATCAACCATGGCCTCTTTCCAGAGTTTTCTATCCTCTGAATTTACTACTTCCTTCACAGTTATGAGATCATCATCAGTAATAGATAAAGCAAAATTTGATCAAAAAGTAGATGGACTATACCTTTCAAGTTTCCTTCCTTCTCGAACTGATCTTCTCATAGTGGGAGTTTGTGGCTCTTAATCTTTTGGTTCCTCCTTTGGTGTAGAGTTTGACTCTTCCTCCTTCAGCTCAAACTCTATATTCTTAGGTTCCTTTCATTGGAATTCATGTTTAATAACATCTCTGACCTCTTTGAACACCACATCTCAGCTATACACAACCTTCCACGTGACTAGGTTCCAAATCTTATAACCTTTTAAACCATCCTTATACCCAATAAAGATGCACTTTTTAGATTTACTATCCAACTTGGTTTGTTTCTCCTTTGGAACATGTACATATGCATCACATCCAAATACCCTCAAATGTGAAAGAGAGGGTTTCTTACCAGTCCATACCTCTTGTGGAGTCTTATCCTCCAACGTTGATGAAGGTAACTTGTTGACCAAGTAACATGCAATATCCACCGCCTTTGCCCATAATTCCTGTCCTAACCTGGCACCACTGAGCATGATTCTTGCCCTTTCCATCAACGTCTTATTCATTCTTTCTGCAACTCCATTTTTCTAAGGTGTATATGAAGTAGTCTTCTACCATTCTATACCACACTTCTTACAGAATTCTTCAAATTCCTTCCTACAAATCTCTCCACCGTTATTTGTCCTTAGCACCTTCATCTTCTTCTCCATCTAGTTTTCCACCAGAGCCTTAAATTCTTTAAACCTATCAAAGACTTTAGATTTCTTCTTAATGAAATATATCCATGTATTCCTTGAGAAGTCATCTATAAATGATACATAGTACACAAACTTACCTAGTGATGGAACCTTCATAGGTCGAAACACATCACTGTGCACAAGTTCTAATAGTTTTTTCGCCCTCTTACTACCAAAGAGGAAACTCACCCGATTCTGATTCCCATATACACAATTTTCACACAAATCAAAATACAAAGAGCTATTACTCATACCTTCTTCCATACCTTTACCATGAAGTATCCAAAGGCCCTTTTCTCCAATATGTCCAAGACTTTGATGCCATAGCATGGTCTTCTCTCCAGAGACGACTAGATTTTCTGCTCCACTTTCAGGAACAACAGAGCTATTGCACCCATCAATAATAGTGCTACCTTGCAACATGTACAGAGTTCCAATCCGAACTCCCCGCATCAATACCAGGGCTCCCCGAACTATCTTGCAGGTATCCTTCTCGAACACTGTTTTGCACCTGCATCATCCAGCTGGGTTACAGAAATCTGATTTCTGTCTAATGCAGGAATATGTATAACACCTGGAAGAGATCTAACCCTTCCACCTTGCAACTTCAACTTTACTTTTCTGCCACCAACGATTCTAGCCTTCCTATCATCCCCTAAGAAGACATCACCACCATCGTATTTCTCATACTCGTAGAACCACTCACTATTGGGAGTGAAGTGAAAGGATGCACTTCAGTCAATCAACCATGCCTCATGATCTACATGTGTACTTCAAGAAGCCAAGTACACATCCCCACCTTCATCTGAGGTGGATTTTGCCTCTACAGAAGGAGCATCATCAGATCCCTTTCCTTTCTTAGGAGCTTTATATTTACAGTACCTTTTGAAGTTCCCTTCCTTTCTGCATTTCTAGCACATCACGTTTACAAGTTTTCTTGGAGATTTCAATCTCTCTCTAGATTTAGATCTCCCACTCAATGACTTATTTTTCTTTCTGTTTTGGGACCGTCCTCGTACAGACAAGGCATCACCATTTTGGCTCTCCATATTTTTTCGTATCATCTCCTCCTTCAGCAAGGATGAGACTATTTCATCAAAATGCAAGGCAGTTGCATTGCTACCTATTGCAATGACCAGACTATCCCATGAATCTGGTATAGAACACAAAAAAATGATGGGTTATCTTCATCTGAAATTTTAATATCAACAGATGCTAGCTGACTTACCATAATATTAAATGCGTTCAGATGCTCTGTCACCGAGTCTCCATCTCTCGTCCTCAGGCTATACAGCTTTTTCCGAAGGAATAGTTTATTCACCAGAGACTTATATTGGTACAAAGTCCCTAAATTTTCCCACAAAGCCTTCGTCGTAGCTTCCCCCGATACATTTAGCAATACTGAATATGAGACACACAATCGTATTGTGCTCTTTGGCTTCTGATCCAACTTCTTCCATTCTTCATCAGACACTCTTTTTGGTTTAGTACCTGGATCTACCGCGATCCACTGATCTTTATCCACCAGTAGATCCTCCATCTTAAGCTTCCACAACTCAAAACTCTGACCATTGAATTTCTCGATCTCTATCTTTCCATTGCTTGCCATCTTCTTTCACCACCAAAATCGATCTTGCAGATCTCCCACTTAATAGGGTCTACCAGAGGCCCAAGTGAAACCCCTCAGCAACAAAGGTGTCCCCTTGAAGTAAAATATGCTCTGATACCAAATGTAGGTTTTAACCCCATACAAAAATTACCTGCATACGAATTCTAAAACACATAAAATAAACAATGTGAGATCATAACACATATACACAGAGATTTTCCCCTGGATCCTAAAACTGGGACTACTAGCTTGATTTTTCATTATATTCCTTTCAATGTTATAATACATATTTATACATGTCGAAACATCCAATACCATGGACCGAAAACCATTGCGTCCAAAAGTATGTGCGAAAATCATGCATAAAACCATAGGTGGGTCCACCCAACCTAACATAGGGTCCAAAACCAAAATTTTCTGGGGCACTGCCCTAGACCCTGTAAAGTGGGGTTATGGGTACACCTGAAACCCCGTGTGACCCTCCCCCTCTAACCCCTGGTTAACTAAGTGGGCTAGTTGTGGAAAGAGTATAACACAACCCAATATTTGTGGATCCTTGGTAGCCCCATTAACATTACAAGAAAAGTATTGAAGTGATTATTCAATGCATCAAGCTATCTTTTGTTGAAATTTCCTAGGACAAGAAAAAGTTTTTGGCTCTTCTTTCAAAACAGTGAAATCTAATAGCCTATTATAATAGCCTTAAATCGTTTGCAGTAAATCCAAGTCTTGCATTAAGACTACTGTATATATGTATCATATCTACAACCTGCAAATATCATCAAAAGAGCCCATGTGTATGGAAATCTATGGTATGTTCTCAATTCACAACATGCTCATTAGTCATCATATGCAACTCAAATATCGATGGCTTTATATAATTGATATAGGAGTGAGGTAGATTCACATTGGCACAACATCATAGTATCAGTCCATTATACTTTTCAAGATGTTGCTAATGAATTAAAAACTATTAATAGGTACAAGACTGCATATGCTCGTTAAACCTTTTGTGGTATTTTGGATATATGGCATCATGAATACATATATATTGTGACATCAATATCCTATAGTATTTTTGAGATATATGATGAAATATCATCTCCAATGAAATCCTAATGACTATAAGATATCTTATGATTGAAAAAGGTATTGACAAGGTTGATAATAAAGACACATCTCTCTTATTTATTTCATTCAACTCACAAATATAATTGTGAACTGACTTATATTTAATATTTACTCCAGGAGGTCTGTTGGTATACTCATTGTACATTATATATCAGCTGAAGGAATGGTTTGTTCAAAAATGAGGGATAATAGATATAAGGGCAGTCTCCCAGATTGATGTTGCAGTCAACTCCACAAGATTTTTGATAAAATCAAATATTCTATAGTAAAGGGTTCAATTGATGCAAACTTTCAACAGTTAAAGGATTAATCCCCGTAGAAGTCTTGTTCTATCTAGCAGTATTCCCATTATGTTAAAATTTTCTCCATTATTGCAGAAGTCTACTAGAAGGACAACTTAATTCAAGTCTCATAATAAAGGTCCTCTTTGATATGCCTGGAGATGTTTGGAACAATACTGATAAATGCTAGTGACCTTGGTGTAACCAAAATTAGAGCAAATCACTCCAAAGAAATCTCAGATGAAGCCTCATGGAATGTCCATGTAGTCAGAGTACCTGTAATATTCAGGTACTATCAATACAACATATTAATATCTCATACCAAACAAGAGGAGCAAAGCTGAATGTCCAACTTAGGTAACACCTTAGAGGGAGCCATAAAATCCCTATCAGAATGGACAACCTTCGTACTTTTTATGATTGCAGACAAACTCGATATATATGCTTTGTCTAAGATAATTTGTGTCAAGATATAGTGGGTTCAAAAGATTATCCTCTCCAAGAGTAGTTGCTTTTTTTAAAAGGCCATCATGAAAAAAATTAGGTCTGATGAAATGAAGAAGTTGTTATCCACATATAGACAACTTGAGAAGATCCTGGCAAACTCCCTAATATTTCACCTCAAAAGGATAGGACAATGAAAGGATCATGTCTTGCATTATTGACTCATGATGCCTATAAAGCTCCTTTAAAGATCCCTTAGGAATTTGAGGAAAATGAATAAGGGAATGATGATTACATAGTTAGTGTCAAAGAGCTTGCTAACCTTTCCCAGCAAAGGACATCCCTATTTATGGAAGATCAATGACTAAATTATGACATGTTTGATTGCATCAAATTATTATCTACAAAGAGGATGGATCTGACGATGAGCAGGATTCTAGATATACACTTTGATAAATAAAGCTTAGGCTTGTGGTATCCCTAAGAGGGAGTAAGAATGTCAAATATTTTCTTCAACAAATTATGCAAATAACAGAGGATTATTGAGTACTACCAAGATTTCTTCTATATACATATCTATAGAAAAGGGCTCAATAATGAATGCAAAGTCAATTTTACCAACCCATGAGCTGGGAGCACCATCAACTGAAACCAGATCATAACTTATAAGAGACAATAGAAATAAGGATTGGGAATGGTGGCACTAATGAAGTATCACAATCATGATCATCAAGGTAATCACAAGACAAAATAAATGTCTTGCTCAAGCAGGAATGAGTTGTGAATATTAAAAGGTGTAGTTCTCTCCTTTATACATTTTTAATCACTTACCTGTCAGAAATATGGGACAAGAAATGAACAACAAAAGGCATAGTCCTCTCCTTTGTTTGGCCATACTATATCCAGTTTCATGTGTTAGGCTTCGCTTTCCTCTTGGAAACTTTAGATGTGCTCACATCAATTGACGGTTGAGATAGATCACCATCTTCCCCTGGTAGAAATGATTTGCAGACTTTTCTCTTTGCATGAGGTGGAGACTAAGGAGCACTTTATGTTTAAATATTCTATCTAAATGAGATAAGAGGGAGGTTTGATTTCATCTACAGGACCCTGGGTAGAATTTTATCAAAATTCTTCAAGCACTTCAATTAGCAATGCCTTGCCTTGCAAATTGGAGATACGTTTTCTCTTATATTGTGCCTATTTAAAAGAAATTCTAGAGAAGCTACCCACATTTCCTCCTCTTTTCATCAGATCCAAGACAATGGGGGATTGAAATTCTTCATGACACATAGTTGGAAAATGTAATAACCATCCATCATTTCTCCCTACCCTATACCACCAAGGCTCCAGACTTTGCAACGTTGAGAGTACCTACGACAAATAAATATTCTCAAAAGCATCACCACTACAGAACTCCTACTCAGAGAAGCATTACCAGTTTCTCCCCATCTAGTAGGAGTGTAGAGTCTCCAAAATGTATTCAAAATATCATCCACTTTCACCTTTATCACCACCATTTCACTCACATGTCACAACTCCATGACCATATAACCCTTCATTGGCCTATATTTTCATAATTATTTAGGTTCCATTTTTATTTTCCAAAAGTTAATGATTTATAGTATTATAAATGAATTAAATGGTTAAAACTTAGAAAAATGGCATATACTTGTTAATACTTAAAAGTGTCTTGAGTTTCATGACATGTGTAGGTCATTTGGAAGCTTCCAATGCACCCTGATGTGGCCTCCAATGCTCAAATTCGAATTTCCTTCAAGATATGGAAGAAGACTTGGATACAGGTCAAAGAGGATATGTGTCTTATAATCACCTATTTAAGTTGTAACTATATGAGATTTTATATGGATCTAGGGAGAGAATAATGGACCTTCATTAATGAGGTAGCTTCTTATGTTTTTGTATAAATAGGAGAGCCTTATCCTTCCAAAGGCATGTGAAAATTTGGGGAAATGCTCATGTTTTGAATATAAAATTTGGATTTGGCAACATGCTCATGAGTGATGTTCACTTTGATTTGATTATGCTTGTATTTGGAGCCTCTCCACTTTCCATCCATCATGATTTTGGATTGGCCACCTATAATGTGTGAGATTTATTGCTTTTCAAAGATTAATATTTCTTTATTTCATATCCTTTGTAGTGTGAGAGGTTAAGAGTGATTGTTTTTATTTGCTTTCATAACTAGAGGTTAATAATGATTGTTTTTTTCTTTAATTTCATATCATATCATTTTGATTATTCATTTCATAGGATCTTGATTTGATAATGCACACATGATCCCCTAGAGTAGATTTCATTTCATACAATTTCATTTCTAACATAGTGGTGTGCTTTTCAATTCCTCCAAGTGTGGTAGATCAAGATTTAAATTCCTACAAGTGTGGTAGATCAAGATTTAAATTCCTACAAGTGTGGTAGATCAAGATTTCAATTCCTGCAATTGTGGTAGATCAAGATTTCAATTCATACAAGTGTGATAGGTTAAAGTTTTAATTCCATGCACTATACTATAATTTATTTTGAATTGATTGTTGAATTAGAATAGGTGATTTGGTTTGTTGTTATTTTATTTCATGGTTAGATTGATCTAAATTGAAAGTTAATTTCTAGCATCTACAGTGCACACATGCTTCACAAGTTTTACGAAACCCCCAGGTTGACAGCTAAATGATAGGTAATCAATTTTCCTCAACATTTTGGTGTCGTTGCTGGGGAAGTGTCCATAGGAACTAGCTTTCAATCTAGAGTTCATTTTTTTTTCTTTTCAGTTTTTCTATGTAGATGCATAAATCATTTACTTGCATATCATTTTAAATATTATAATATATAATATATATATATATATATATTATATATATATATATATATATATATGATATTATATATATATGAATATATATAATATATATATATATATATATATATATATATATATATATATATATATATCTATAAACCTTCAATCACCTACGACCCCCACTACATCACATGGTGCAGTAAGAGCCACACATCCACATCATGAAGTCTTATTTTTGCAAGTAGAATAGATGACAAAGGAGAATCAAAATATGGATGGAGATCCTTTTGGATTTCCCATTCAAGAAACCGATGTCAATGTTCAAATGAAGAACATCCCTCCATCCGTATTTCCTCACTTCAAAGGTATGATATCAGAAGACCCAGAAAATTTTCTTTTTTAATTTGAAATCATTTGTAGATATTATGGCTACTCATTAAACATTCAAAAATTAAATTTGTTTCCAACAACACTAAAGGATAAAGCTCTTAGATGGTCCATGACTTTAGGAACAAATTCTATAAGCACATGGGATGATATCAAAAGAGTATTTTTGGAAAAATATAAAAATCATTACAAACACCATAACCTTAGAAATGAAGTCTTTAAGATGAACCAAAAATAATATTAAAACCTAGAAGACCTAGTGGAGATATTTACTTATAATATCAAAAGATCTAAAATGCATAATTTAGGATGAGACATATTAAAAACCCTGCTACTAAATGTTATAAAGGATGAACGGATTGATCTTCTTAACCTAGTGGGAAAAGGAGATGTTTATCAATTATCATTTTAAGATATTTGAGAACTATGCAAGAACATATCAAGAGGAAAAGCAAAGTATCGGAGATCTCCTCAAGATCTAGTTACAACAAGAGAAAGTAAGTTGACAACAGGATTGGTAAGTCAAACTGAACTTAACAGTTTGCTAAACATTCTTGGTAATTTAAATGAACAAATTGAGATGCTAAGAATGCAAAACAAACAAAAAGTTGAAAATGTTGCTTTGCATGAATTTCCACCTGATAACATTAAAATTTGTAAAATTTGTGCATGGTCACATCCTACTAAAGATTTCTGATCATTACCAGGGTTAAAGGCAGTTTACCAAAAGGATACTAGAGTGAATCAATCTCCAAGAGTACCATGGCAGCCTCATCACCCCAATATGATGCAATATAATTGTGAGCAATTTCAAGGTTATGCACAACATAATTGGCAAACACCTTTTCTTTGGTAACCTTGGCCATCTCAATCCTAGTCTCAAAACCAATCTTGGAAACAGGGTTGGGAAGAGACTTACAAAGGAAATTGTTATGAAAACAGCTCACAAAAAGATAGAAAAGATAGATCAACGCCTTAGAATTTAGCCTCTTCGAGGGGGAAACCTCCTTTACATTACACAAATGAATGATTCTTTGATGATACAAATGAAAATACCTCCTTTCTATATATAGGAGTCTAAGAGGTAATAATATAATCAGAGTCGACATAACAATAATAATGTAAGGGCATAATAATAACAATAGTGGGCTTTTATGGAGCACAATAGTAACAATATGGGGACTACATGGGTACAAAAATATAATAAGGGGGTTGTACTAATAACAATAAGGGGTTACATTAGTAGTATAGGGGCCTAACAGAAATCCACCATATACTCAATCTTCCCTCACTATCCTCAATACCAATATCAATGTTATCCATAACCTTCACCTCCACCACAACATCAGATTCACCCTCATTTAATCTCAATTCGACCTTTCCCGTTACCACACACAAAAACACCCCAAAGATCCATTCCCACTCCACTACCTACGTAAACATTTGGAATCCCCAACAATAAAACCTCAATCCACTTACAATGTTGAGGTATTGCAAAATGATTCACTAGCTGCCATTGAAGAACAACAACCAGAAGAAGAAGATTTAGATACGGCCTGAGAATCATGCATGCACATCGATAAAGAAGAGTTGCTGGAACCTAAGATTGAAAAGTTTCATGCATGCCTATCACCAGATTCTATAAATGGAGATCACATATGTGAGGAATTGCATTGCATGATAGAAGGAAGTCAAGGAAGATAGTCTTGGTTTAAGATTATCACTGGATCCCATTATTCCATTCTTCAGTATCTTCTGACATCATCTCGATTAAGATAGTTTCTCTCTCATACACGGGTATGTATCAAAGAATATATTTGAAACCTACATATGAGTGTATCTATCATTTTGTTACACACATGGCCCCATTGGAAACATTCATATACTTAAAATTTAAAAAAAAATCAAGTAAATAAATTAGTAAAAATAAAATCAAACTTGATTGTATTTTTTTTAAGTTCTTAATTGCATTTTTATTTAGAATTTAGAATTTTTAAATTGTATTTATTTTCTTGCATTTAATAATTTGACAAAAAATTAAAATTAAAAATAAAATAATTAAACATTATAAAAGTAAAAAATAAAATAATAAAGAAATAAAAACACATAGACAAATTTGAAAGTAAAACAAATTTAAACCAATAATACAATTAACAAAACCCAATTAATAAAATAAAAAATAAAAAACTCAAGGGATTCTTGAATTTGGAATTTTTTATTTTATTTTATTTTCATTGCTTAGGCTTTTGCCTCCCTTAAACCTACAAATAAACAATTTAATCTAAATCCCATCAACCTTTCAGCTCTGGTTGGATGTCAAAATAATGTTGCATTCTCTTGATTTTGAAAAAAAACAAATTTCACCCAACAATTACTTGAAGAGAGGCCAAATGCGTAGAGGTTAAAAACACCATTTTTCAAACTAATTTTGTGACCAAATGGGAACGAATATCATAAATATAAAACATGGGTTTTGCTTAAAACGGGGTGAATTATGTTTATCATGTAATCTTTCCTCAAAATTCGTAACGATTTCAGAGATTTCCAGGGTTCTGTAGAGCCTTATTTGCTAGGTTGCGTGAAAAAAAAAAAAGGTTTTGAACTAAATGCAGCCACCAGCCAAGGCCAAGGCCATGGAAAACCAATGAACAAGCTATAGAGCCATGGTCACCCAGCAGCATTGCCAAGTTGCAGAGAAAAAAAATTAATCAATAAATTTAAAAAATAAAATGATAAAAATAAAAATTTTAATAATTAAAAAAGAAATCTTACTACAGAAATTTTCAGAAATGATATTTTCTCCATGTTTACAACCTACAACAAAAAAATTATATAAACAAAAATCATAAACATTTCCAAAGCTCTTATAGAATAAAAATTGGTTAAAAATCCACTTTCTAGGAAAAGATGATGACTTGAAAAGATATGAAAAATGATTTGGCAAATAATCTAAAATCCCATTTTCCTAAAAATATTAGAATGGATGAATTGAAAAGATATGAAAAATGATTTGGAAAATATTCTAGAATCAAATTTTCCTAAAAATCGTGGATTTATATTGGCCACTTGTCAAGTTGTTGTTTCAATTTTTATTTTTAGAATAATTAAAATTTCCAAAATTCCATTAAAGTCATAAATGTGACTTGTGATGTATTGGTATGTCATTCAAATTGCATAATGGATGTCATGCGTTCAAATTTTGTGGGGGTTGAAATTTGTTAATTACTCTACAATTTTGACACAAAATTGATTAAACAACAATTTTTCCACCACATGACAGCACAACATTTGCCAATATTGTGCATTCATCACCATATCATCAGGAAACATGTCACATCATCTATTTTCCATGTCACCCACTGCCACATCACTATTACACAATCACCTTCCATCTGTGAGCTCATTTTTCAACACAAAAAATTGATCAACAAGAAGAACGATGAGGGTGCTTCATCTACAGGATTATTGTTTTGCAAAATACCTTGAAGAGAGTCTTGTAGATGGAGGATTGAATCATGTAGACATGCATTTTCATTTCATAAGGTATTTGTATATGATCATGTTTCTTTGGGTCTTGTAGGTACAGAAGCAAACGACATCACAAACAGGAAAATTTTATGTCATGACTTAGCTGAAGAAGATTGACAATATTTTTAGATCCAAGAAGGGTACAATCCTGCAACTCAAAAACCTCATGACAATCTTCACTGTTTCACCCAAATTTCAAATCAGCCTAACTTTTTAATACGACATCGGATTTTGACAATTCAAGCATTGTTGGAAAGATATTGATGAGATATACATAATGGGAAAGCTATCATCAAATTCTGAAACATAGAAAGAATAAATAAATTTCTAATAAGACACAACAGGTAACCTAAGGCACTAGTTTAGATATAGGTAAAACTTCATTCAGTTTTCTTTCGTGAATTTGTTTTATTAGTACTGATTCTTAGTTTTTTGTGTAAATGCCATTAATAGAGAGATTGATCACCTCTGTCTATTGATAATATTACATTCCATTGCAGAATAAGTAATAGTTTTTTTTGCAAGTTCCAGGAGGAAGAATAGATGACCATAACTGAACAATGTCTCTGTCAAAGACCACATTTTTTTCACAAAAACATGATCAAAGCAACATCAAATATGAAACATCAAATCATGAGCATTTGATGTCAGATTAGATCCAACACTTGAGAGATTTTAGATGCTAGTCTAACATTGCATTTCTCCATTTTCAGTAAATAAAACCTTCATTTCGTTTCCACTTCTTCAGTCAATAATATTTTCATTCCATTTTCTTTTTCATGTTTTCAAATAAAAACTTGATCCACTATTCATTTTCCCTCACAGTCATTATACTTTCTTGCTTCACTTTCACTAAAGTTTAAAACCAACAATAACACCATTTAGCTCCCCCACAAAGTTGATTCATTCCATTTTCCCTTTTCTCTTTTGCAAATAAACCTTGAATCCACTACAAAACATTTTCATTCATAGTCCTTAAAAATGATTGTTTGATGCTCGAATTAGATGATCGAGGATTCCTTAAGGCCTCCCTTATAACAAGTCTTGGGCTATCAACATCAACACATTATCTAGGTTCAAGGCTACAGTCCTTATTAGTACCTTGAGACTTGTATGCATCAGCGGCAAGTTCTCTCGCTGACAATCACGGGAATACCTCAATGTCCCTTGATCATCAGATCATGCAAGTGGCTCAACATTAGCTCATCTATTCACACTTTACAAGATGTACTTATGTACCTGGGCACTCCTTGACATTAATGGTGAGTTTACCTCACATTGGTTAACGACATTCATCAATGGCTGGTAATCCAATGACTTCTCTTCAAGCTTGACAACAACACATTTATTCGCATGACTAGAATTGTACCATCAGGTCCTGTAGCAGGTGGAGACTATATCATTTCAGCATTTTTCGGCAGATACAATAGATTTAGAAGCAACAATAAGGAATCCACTTTCACCACCCGTTGTGCTGTACAACAACCCCCAATTTCTTAAATTTTTTCTTTTTAACTACAATATGAAATGGGTCCCTGATAAATATAGATGTGTGAATAAAATTGGTATCAACTCATCCTTCATCAAAAGGTCCAAAGGAAACAATATATTATAAACCTTTTGAACAAATATGAATTGGTCTTATGAAATAAATATATAATTCTTTGTTGTTGCGATAAAGCGATCGCAAGATCGCATATCGCAACAACAAGGGATACATAATGCAAAGACCCATTAGTTTACCTCGATCCGAAAAGTGAATAACTATTGGTTATCGGGAAAGGCAAGCAAGTATAACAAAAGGCCCTCCCACTTTTCTCTGGTGCGATATCGCTATCGACAATTTGGGATTTTGCAATGACACAAATATTACTACCCAAGCATTTCTCTGATTGTGATCCAATAAAACTAGGCGCGAGTTTCAAAATAGATTGAAAAGGCTTGCATATATTATTTTAGATTATTATTAAAAGCCTTCCCATTGTGGGTAGCGATTCACTTGTGATTATCCACCAAAAAATGAAGCCATGCTTGAATGAATCATTTGGCGTATAAACGATATGATGGGTATTTAAAATTATTGACAGGTTAATGTGGCCAATTAATGAAGCAGTTATGTCGAGATCTCCACTAAGATTGTATCTGCGGTAGTATTATTTTAATCCTTCATTATTCGTTAATTGATATAACTCTTTCATATTGGCTCGCACCACCTATTCTTTGTATTATGTTCATTTTATTCCCTGCATAGAGCTCTGCCGGGGCAACGAATTCAAGCCAAATGGGGAAGAAATCCAAGATATTTGCAGCAGCTTCAGCTCCCGCAGTAATAGGGCAATCTGCCACTGATCTAGGACCAAGCAAGAAGGGATTGATTTTTGAAACTACTTGTCTTGGCCTCGACAACACAAGCTAGCAAAGCATATATAATATAATTGAAGATGAAGAGCCTGAAACGGTATCGGTGCAAGCTACTGCAGATTCAACTAGAAAGTCAGAGGCTTCCCCAGAGTATTTAGCTGACTCATATCTACACCGAATAGCAGCTTGAGAAAAAATTCTTTCGTATACAGATGTAGTGCGACGGGCAGTAGAGGAAATCCCTGTTATGAATAGAACATTATGCACTATATCACATGGTGCAGTAAGAGCCACACATCCACATCATGAAGTCTTATTTTTGCAAGTAGAATAGATGACAAAGGAGAATCAAAATATGGATGGAGATCCTTTTGGATTTCCCATTCAAGAAACCGATGTCAATGTTCAAATGAAGAACATCCCTCCATCCGTATTTCCTCACTTCAAAGGTATGATATCAGAAGACCCAGAAAATTTTCTTTTTTAATTTGAAATCATTTGTAGATATTATGGCTACTCATTAAACATTCAAAAATTAAATTTGTTTCCAACAACACTAAAGGATAAAGCTCTTAGATGGTCCATGACTTTAGGAACAAATTCTATAAGCACATGGGATGATATCAAAAGAGTATTTTTGGAAAAATATAAAAATCATTACAAACACCATAACCTTAGAAATGAAGTCTTTAAGATGAACCAAAAATAATATTAAAACCTAGAAGACCTAGTGGAGAGATTTACTTATAATATCAAAAGATCTAAAATGCATAATTTAGGATGAGACATATTAAAAACCCTCCTACTAAATGTTATAAAGGATGAACGGATTGATCTTCTTAACCTAGTGGGAAAAGGAGATGTTTATCAATTATCATTTTAAGATATTTGAGAACTATGCAAGAACATATCAAGAGGAAAAGCAAAGTATCGGAGATCTCCTCAAGATCTAGTTACAACAAGAGAAAGTAAGTTGACAACAGGATTGGTAAGTCAAACTGAACTTAACAGTTTGCTAAACATTCTTGGTAATTTAAATGAACAAATTGAGATGCTAAGAATGCAAAACAAACAAAAAGTTGAAAATGTTGCTTTGCATGAATGTCCACCTGATAACATTAAAATTTGTAAAATTTGTGCATGGTCACATCCTACTAAAGATTTCTGATCATTACCAGGGTTAAAGGCAGTTTACCAAAAGGATACTAGAGTGGATCAAGCTCCAAGAGTACCATGGCAGCCTCATCACCCCAATATGATGCAATATAATTGTGAGCAATTTCAAGGTTATGCACAACATAATTGGCAAACACCTTTTCTTTGGTAACCTTGGCCATCTCAATCCTAGTCTCAAAACCAATCTTGGAAACAGGGTTGGGAAGATACTTCCAAAGGAAATTGTTATGAAAACAACTCACAAAAAGATAGAAAAGATATATCAATGCCTTATAATTTAGCCTCTTCGAGGGGGCAACCTCCTTTACATTACACAAATGAATGATTCTTTGATGATACAAATGAAAATACCTCCTTTCTATATATAGGAGTCTAAGGGTCATAATATAATCAGAGCCGACATAACAATAATAATGTAAGGGCATAATAATAACAATAGTGGGCTTTTATGGGGCACAATAGTGACAATATGGGGACTACATGGGTACAAAAATATAATAAGGGGGTTGTACTAATAACAATAAGGGGTTACATTAGTAGTATAGGGGCCTAATAGAAATCCACCATATACTCAATCTTCCCTCACTATCCTCAATACCAATATCAATGTTATCCATACCATTCACCTCCACCATAACATCAAATTCACCCTCATTTAATCTCAATTCAACCTTTCCCATTACCACACACACAAACACCCCAAAGATCCATTCCCACTCCACTACCTACGTAAACATTTGGGATCCCAAACAATAAAACCTCAATCCACTTACCATGTTGAGGTATTGCAAAATGATTCACTAGCTGCCATTGAAGAACAACAACCAGAAGAACAAGATTCAGATAGGGCCTGAGAATCATGCATGCACATCGTTAAAGAAGAGTTGTTGGAACCTAAGATTGAAATGTTTCATGCATGCCTATCACCAGATTCTATAAATGGAGATCACATATGTGAGGACTTGCATTGCATGATAGAAGGAAGTCAAGGAAGATAGTCTTGGTTTAAGATTATCACTGGATCCCAGTATTCCATTCCTCAGTATCTTCTGACATCATCTCAATTAAGACAGTTTCTCTCTCATACACATGTATGTATCGAAGAATATATTTGAAACCTACATATGAGTGTATCTATCATTTTGTTACACACATGGCTCCATTGGAAACATTCATATACTCAAAAATTTCAAAAAAATCAAGTAGATAAATTAGTAAAAATAAAATCAAACTTGATTGTATTTTTTTTAAGTTCTTAATTGCAATTTTATTTAGAATTTAGAATTTTTAAATTGTATTTATTTTCTTGCATTTTAATAATTTGACAAAAAAATAAAATCTAAAAATAAAATAATTAAACATTATAAAAGTAAAAAATAAAATAATAAAGAAATAAAAACACATAGACAAATTTGAAAGTAAAACAAATTTAAACCAATAATACAATTAACAAAACCCAATTAATAAAATAAAAAGTAAAAAACTCAAGGGATTCTTGAATTTGGAATTTTTTATTTTATTTTATTTTCATTACTTAGGCTTTTGCCTCCCTTAAACCTACAAATAAACCATTTAATCTAAATCCCATCAACCTTTCAGCTCTGGTTGGAAGTCAAAATAATATTGCATTCTCTTGATTTTGAAAAAAAACAAATTTCACCCGACAATTACCTGAAGAGAGGCCAAATGCATAGAGGTTAAAAACGCCATTTTTCAAACGAATTTTGTGACCAAATGAGAACGAATATCATAAATCTAAAACAAGGGTTTTGCTTAAAACGGGGTGAATTATGTTTATCGTGTAATCTTTCCTCAAAATTCGTAACCATTTCAGAGATTTCCAGGGTTCTGTAGAGCCTTATTTGCTAGGCTGTGTGAAAAAAAAAGGTTTTCAGCTAAATGCAACCAGCATCCAAGGCCAAGGCCATGGAAAACCAATGAACAAGCTATAGAGCCATGGTCACCCAGCAGCATTGCCAAGTTGCAGAGAAAAAAAAATTAATCAATAAATTTAAAAAATAAAATGATAAAAAAAAGTTAATAATTAAAAAAAAAAATTTAATTATTAAAAAAAAAATCTTACTAAAGAAATTTTCAGAAATGATATTTTCTCCATGTTTACAACCTACAACAAAGAAATTATATAAAAAAAAATCATAAACATTTCCCAAGCTCTTATAGAATAAAAATTGGTTAAAAATCCACTTTCTAGGAAAAGATGATGACTTGAAAAGATATGAAAAATGATTTGGCAAATAGTCTAAAATCCCATTTTCCTAAAAATATTAGAATGGATGAATTGAAAAGATATGAAAAATGATTTGGAAAATATTCTAGAATCAAAATTTCCTAAAAATCATGGATTTATATTGGCCACTTGTCAAGTTGTTGTTTCAATTTTTATTTTTAGAATAATTAAAATTTCCAAAATTCCATTAAAGTCATAAATGTGACTTGTGATGTATTGGTACGTCATTCAAATTGCATAATGCATGTCATGGGTTCAAATTTTGTGGGGGTTGAAATTTGTTAATTACTCTACAATTTTGATACAAAATTAATTAAACAACAATTTTTCCACCACATGAGAGCACAACATTTGCCAATATTGCGCATTCATCACCATATCATCAGGAAACATGTCACATCATCTATTTGCCATGTCACCCACTGCCACATCACTATTACACAATCACCCTCGATCTGCCAGCTCATTTTTCAACACAAAAAATGGATCAACAAGAAGAACGATGAGGGTGCTTCATCTACAGGATTATTGTTTTGCAAAATACCTTGAAGAGAGTCTTGTAGATGGAGGATTGAATCATGTAGACATGCATTTTCATTTCATAAGGTATTTGTATATGATCATGTTTCTTTGGGTCTTGCAGGTACAGAAGCCAACGACATCACAAACAGGAAAATTTTATGTCATGACTTAGCTGAAAAAGATTGACAAGATTTTTAGATGCAAGAAGGGCACAATCCTACAACTCAAAAACCTCATGACAATCTTCACTGTTTCACCCAAACTTCAAATCAGCCTAACTTTCTAATACGACATCGGATTTTGACGATTCAAGCATTGTTAGAAAGATCTCGATGAGATATACATAATGGGAAAGCTATCATCAAATTCTGAAACATAGATAGAATAAATAAATTTCTAACAAGACACAACAAGTAACCTGAGGCACTCGTTTAGATATAGGTAAAACTTCGTTCGGTTTTCTTTCCTGAATTTATTTTATTAGTACTGATTCTTAGTTTTTTGTGTAAATGCCATTAATATAGAGATTGATCACCTCTGTCTATTGATAATATTACATTCCATTGCAGAATAAGTAATAGTTTTTTTTGCAGGTTCCAGGAGGAAGAATAGATGACCATAACTGAACAATGTCTCTGTCAAAGACCAGATTTTTTTCACAAAAACATGATCAAAGCAACATCAAATCATGAGCATTTGATGTCAGATTAGATCCAACACATGAGAGATTTTAGATGCTAGTCTACCATTGCATTTCTCCATTTTCAGTAAATAAATCCTTCATTTCGTTTCCACTTCTTCAGTCAATAATATTTTCATTCCATTTTCTTTTTCATGTTTTCAAATAAAAACTTGATCCACTATTCATTTTCCCTCACATTCATTATACTTTCTTGCTTCACTTTCACTAAAGTTTAAACCCAACAATAACACCATTTAGCTCCCCCACAAAGTTGATTCATTCCATTTTCCCTTTTCTCTTTTGCAAATAAACCTTGAATCCACTACAAAGCATTTTCATTCATAGTCCTTAAAAATCATTGTTTCATGCTCAAATTAGATGATCGAGGATTCCTTAAGGCCTCCCTTATAACATGTGTTGGCCTATCAACATCAACACATTATCTAGGTTCAAGGCTACAGTCCTTATTAGTACCTTGAGACTTGTATGCATCAGTGGCAAGTTCTCTCGCTGATAATCATGGGAATACCTCAATGTCCCTTGATCATTAGATCATGCAAGTGGCTCGACATTAGCTCATCTATTCACACTTTTCAAGATGTACTTATGTACCTGGGCACTCCTTGACATTAATGGTGAGTTTACCTCACATTGGTTAACGACATTCATCAATGGCTGGTAGTCCAGTGACTTCTCTTCATGCTTCACAATAACACATTTATTCGTATGACTAGAATTGTACCAACAGGTTTTGTAGCAAGTGGAGACTATATCATTTCAGCATTTTTCGGCAGATACAATAGAGTTAGAAGCAACAATAAGGAATCCACTTTCACCAGTCGTTGTGCTGTACAGCAACCCCCAATTTCTTAAATTTTTTCTTTTTAACTATAATATGAAATGGGTCCCTTTTAAATATAGATGTGTGAATAAAATTGGTATCAACTCATCCTTCATCAAAAGGTCCAAAGGAAACAATATATTATAAACCTTTCGAACAAATATGAATTGGTCTTATGAAATAAATATATAATTCTTTGTTGTTGCAATAAAGTGATCACAAGATCGCATATCGCAACAACAAGGGATACATAATGCAAAGAACCATTAGTTTACCTCGATCCGAAAAGTGAATAACTATTGGTTATCGGGAAAGGCAAGCAAGTATAACAAAAGGCCCTCCCACTTTTCTCTGGTGCGATATCGCTATCGACAATTGGGGATTTTGTAATGACACAAATATTACTAACCAAGAGTTTCTCTAATTGCGATCCAATAAAACTAGGCGCGAGTTTCAAAATAGATTGAAAAGGCTTGCATATATTATTTTAGATTATTATTAAAAGCCTTCCCATTCTCGATAGCGATTCACTTGTGATTATCCGCCAAAAACTGAAGCCATGATTGAATGAATCATTCGGTGTATAAATGATATGATGGGTATTTAAAATTATTGACAGGTTAATGTGGCCAATTAATGAAGCAGTTATGCCGAGATCTCCACTGAGATTGTATCTGCGGTAGTATTATTTTAATCCTTCATTATTCGTTAATTGATATAACTCTTTCATATTGGCTCGCACCACCTATTATTTGTATTATGTTCATTTTATTCCCTGCGTAGAGCTCTGCCGAGGCAACAAATTCAAGCCAAATGTGGAAGAAATCCAAGAGATTTGCAGCAGCTTCAGCTCCCGCAGTAATAGGGCAATCTACCACTGATCTAGGACCAAGCAAGAAGGGATTGATTTTAGAAACTACTTGTCTTGGCCTCGACAACACAAGCTGGCAAAGCATATATAATATAATTGAAGATGAAGAGCCTGAAACGGTATCGGTGCAAGCTACTGCAGATTCAACTAGAAAGTTAGAGGCTTCCCTAGAGTATTTAGCTGACTCATATCTACATCGAATAGCAGCTTGAGACAAAATTCTTCCGTATACAGATGTAGTGTGATGGGCAGTAGAGGAAATCCTTGTTATGAATAGAACATTATGCACAGTCGACGGAAGAGTCTTCAGCTCGTTCCAACCTGATGATTTAAGAAAAAAGTATCACTTGCCAGAACCACAAAAGAAATACAATAAATCATTTATGGAGAAGTTCACAAATGAGAATGAAACTGAATTGGCCCCAATTCGGAAGTGGAGACAGAACCCCGCAAGGCACAAACATGAATATTCGGGTAAGTACTATGTAGATTCATTATGTTCTTCGTACTGTTACACCAGGGCAATGATGTGTAGGATTTGGGGATTACACAATTCTGCAAAATTCGTGATTGAAATGGTTCCTTTAATGGAAGCGACAATTAACAGTGAAATAATGGATTGGGGAAATATATTGTCAGATAAGTTAGCCACTGTTATTCTTGAGTTTAAAAATAAAACTCGCATGACCGATAGGTCTATTCCTCCATTTTATTTTAGTGCTTATATTTTAGATACTCTTTGTTTAAACTCTGAATTTCCTATACTGGGGTGGAGATGGACTCCACAAGGCCCTGTGCCAATTCACATTTATCACCAAAATCTGTGGAAAGCGAACTATAAGGACCACCTGTATCAAATGTGTAATGTTTTTATGTTTCCTATTCACCGTGCCATTTTTGACAAGCCTGCCCCGAAGATTTCTTCACAAGCAGATATTGACCTAACCGCTCTAGGAAACTAGTTTGGGGAGGATAAATTCACATACATAAGGGTTTTTGGTAGCCTTTCTAGGCCTCATGTCCTTCCTCTGTACATACCCGACAAGCTGTTGGCCTAAGAATTAGCCTATCAAATTACGTCTGCAGGAACATCCAAGACTCTGAGGAGTTCAAAAATGCAGGCTTGGCCTACTTTTCCTCTGAGATGCGTTGTTTATACTTTGCACGACTACAAGCATGCGGAGAAGGAAGCAGAGAAAATAAACATGCTAAATCTTGCTACCATTCCTAATAGGCAATTTGAACCAAGAAAAGTCGTCTACAATGTGCTTGAACAGGCCAAACTCATAAGGTTTGATCATAAAGAAGATGATTTTGATGAGTTATTTTCTTCAGCAGAGTCATTATTCTAGGTCCAAGCACTGGCTAAAATGAGATATAACGATGAAGGGCTAGTAGAATTCAATAAACTCAAAGAACAGAGGTCGCAAACTCTGCGTCTGGCTTTATTAGCTACTGCCCCGACAACACAATCAAGCAAGCCTGAACAGCAACTCATCGACAAACCTCCTGCTGCATGAAAGATTCTCGAGAGAGATAAAGAGAAAGAGCAGGAGAAAGTACAGGAGGAAGAGCAGAAAAAGGAGCAGGATAAGGGCTGCGAAAATATCAATGTGGATACTGAGATTGATCCGAAACTACTCCAAGAATGGCAGCAATTTGACTCCATTATAAGAAATATGGAAAGTCCAAAAGGTGCTGATACACCCAAAGCAACAGATACACAAGATACAACATCAACAAAGGTTCCGAATGAAGGAACCAGCGGCCTACCCCCTAGCACAGATTTAGAAATAATTCCAAAAGATCCCTATGATCAAATCATTTTGCAGGTGGAGGACATACCTCCATTAGATGTCTTTACAGTCCAAAACACAGGGCTATAGTGGAAAGACAATGGAAAAGGAGAAGACTTGGTCAAACTTCCATGTTTCCAGAGCAAACAGAGACAGATAATGTAGTTTGGAAAGAAGAGTTTGATCCTTCTGATGACCTAACGAAGCTTTCCTAGTATGCCAGAGCTTATTCGGCAGCCACTATGGACAAAGCATTGGAAGTGAGTAATCTACTTAAAGAAAATGACCAAGCAATTACTTTGTTGTAAACACAGCTGTCTGAAGCACAACAGAAAGTTGAACAGTTTGAACAGAAATTATCAACACAACAACAATTAAACAATCAAATGAATAAGCAGTTGTTTGAAGAAAAACAGAGAATAGACACAAGTGCAATACAAAAGAAGAAAGAATTATCAGAAGCATTGGCAAAGTTAAAGACGATGAATGAACTAATGGTGAAAATGAAAGATGAGCAAATCGCTCAGCTATCACTTCAAATAGAGAAGTTCAAGAGTCTTCCACAACCTGTCGATTTCAGAACAGAAGCACTACAAATTAACAAGGCATTGGTGACACAGTTAAGACTGTTATGTCATAATATTTCTTAGGTTGACCCCCTTTGTGATATAACGGCATCAATAGTTGACAAATAAGTTGATGCTAGACAAGATTTGGAGTAGGACGACGAGACCCTGACAAATTTTCTTGCTTAGTAAGACACAAATGAGGGATAGGGAGCAAATCTACCCAAAATCCTAGAATCACACAAGGAGATCCTATTCTTAGAATGGTAGTTACAGCTGATGAAGGCACAGAGAGAAGTTTACAGATGTAGATTATCTACAAGTAACTTAATTGAGTTAATCAATAACACTCTCTATATGTCTAATATGATTTCACAATGTACCCCAGGTAAATTGCTGTCAACTAAGACATTGGAGCAAGCAGGCAATCAGGAGTTGGAGAAGAATGGAAGGTTATTTGCAGGCATCAAAAGTTTAACTTGGGACACCTATTGGTTGTTCTTAGTAAAGCCATACAGTCAGAGGGCCGCCCTAAAGTGTCTAACTGATGCAATCGGTTGTATCACTCCTGAGATACATGATGCCACATACTCAACCCAGCTCCATTCTCATCTCAGCCGCCCTCCAGAATTAGAACCGATGCTTGCAATCTGCCAACTCAGATCAAAGGGAGAACAGCTGAAATGATGAATCATGCTGCTGACTACCAACAAACCTGCTGTGGAGAAGATATTCAAGATCTAGTTGTACCAATTAAATAACATTTTATTTTTGTAGTTAGTTAGTTTAATTAGTATTTATAGACCCTTCATGCATCTAGAAAGGGTCCTCAGTTTTTGTATAAGACTCAAACCTTCAATTTGCGCTATTGTGCTTCGGGTATATTTCTTATAAAGTCTGGGTCATTATTCCAAATTCTAACGAAGAATATTTTATGGGATGTGCACTATTGCCTTGATATGAAAGTATCTCTGAGTTTTAAAACGGAATTCGAATTGTGATTGATATTGGGAATGATTTAGAGCACATATGGTACTACTATCTATGATCTAGTTTCATTCTTTTATGTGAATCATTATTTGATTACTCTTGCTATCATTGAATATATGTATGTGTTTTCAACAACATTCCTTATATTTTTCACTATTGGATGTTTAAGGGATGTTATTCTTTTAATCATATATGTATTGCTGATATATAAACGATAAGTGTAACAATGTTTTATTGATTACTTTGTTCAACTATTTGAACAAAGTAATTATTATATGAATGAATGTCTTTGTTTATCAAATAGAGTCATCTATATGCTTATTTGTGAATCAAGATTATCAAACGTTACACTTAGAAATAGAAATTTCCCGGGATAGGATAGTTATTCATATTTTTACTTTTTAGATTAAATCATTCATCCATTACCATTTTATTAGAAAACCACTCAGTTATCCATCCCCTTTTATTCATCATTGGGAAACTGGTCCCATTATTTCCAGTTGGAGCCACCACACCAAATGGAAAAGGAGCTGCATTAAGGTCCGGACTGGGTGGTTTTCCCTGATATTGTTGTAGCGATTTTCGAGGCATCAACACCACCTCATCCACCATTTATGAAACTAAGAAGTAGATGAAATTCTACATTCTATTCCATGATCCAGCGGCAACTACAACTTCTCTACATATGCACAATTTGTCAACCTCCTAGGTAAGTAAAGGTATGTTGTTTTCTAGCTTTTAATCATAGAATTCCTTGAATACTAAAAATATAATTTTTGGAAAATAATTCACCATATTTCCTTTCTCATTTGAAAAAACAACTGTAAACACCTTTAGTTGGGGGGAAGGGACATCCATTTATGATCACTCTTCATATCACTTCATTCTATTCCACTTCATTTCATCCTAACATACTTTTCCTAATCAATTATGATTTCATTATGGTTCAAAAGTTATGTTATTTGCAAATAAATGCCTAAAAGATGAGCATATTATATGGCTAATTTATGCATTCTTAAACATGTTCAATGAATCTTGCTGCCACGAAAAGAAACAAGGTATTCAAACACAAGAACCAATACCAATTAAGATTTGGTTGTCAACAACAACCAACCAAACATGTTTCAATTCAATGTTTGACAAGGAATACTTTGCAAAATGAAATAAAATTGTCAAATACTATCAAATGCAAAGTTTAAGGACAATTGATATAAGCCGAGCTCATTCAAAAGAAAATCATGATTAACCATTATAGTAGATTGCATGAGGACATGCAATAACATCAGTTGGGGGGTATGTAGAGTCTCCAAAATGTATTCAAAATATCATCCACTTTCACCTTTATCGCCGCCATTTCACTCACATGTCGCAACTCCATGACCATATAACCTTTCATTAGCCTCCATTTTCATAATTATATGGGTTCCATTTGTGTTTTCCAAAAGTTAATGTTTTCTAGTATTATAAGTGAATTAAATGGTTAAAACTTAGAAAAATGGCATATACTTCCTAATACTTGAAAGTGGCTTGAGTTTCATTACATGTGTAGATCATTTGGAAGCTTCCAAGGCACCCTTATGTGGCCTCCAATGCTCAAATTCGAATTTCCTTCAAGATATGGAAGAAGATTTGGATAAAGGTCAAAGAAGATATGTGTCTCATAGTTACCTATTTATGTTGTAACTATATGATAATTTCTAGCGATCTAAGGAGAGAATAATGGACCTCCATTACTGAGGTAGCTTCTCATGTTTTTGTATAAATAGGAGAGCCTTCTCCTTCCAAGGCATGTGAAAAGTTGGGGAGATGCTCATGTTTTGAATATAGAATTTGGATTTGGCACCATCCTCATGAGTGATTTTCACTTTGATTTGGTTATGCTTATTTGGAGCCTCTCAAATTTCCATTCCTCATGCTTTGGATTGGCCACCTATAATGTGTGAGATTTATTGTTTTTCATAGATTAAGATTTATTGTTTTTCATAGATTGAGATTTATTATTTTTCATAGATTAAGATTTGTTTCTTTCATATATTTTCCATTGTGAGAGGTTAAGAGTGATTGTTTTTATTTGCTTCCATATCTAGAGGTTAAGAATGATTGTTTTTTATTTCATTTCATATCATGTGGTTTTGATTATTCAATTCATAGGATCCTGATTTGATAATGCACACATGATCCCTTAGAGTAGATTTCATTTCATGCAATTTCATTTCTAAAAGAATGGTGTGCATTTCAATTCTTGCAAGCATGGTAGATCAAGATTTCAATTCCTAAAAGTGTGGTAGATCAATATTTCAATTCCTGAAATTGTGGTAGATTAAGATTTCAATTCCTACAAGTGTGATAGATTAAGATTTCAATTCCACACACTGTACTATAATTTCTTTTGAATTGATTGTTGAATTAGAATACGTGAATTTGGTTTGTCTTTATTTTCTTTCGTAGTTAGATTGATCTAAATTTAAAGTTAATTTCTAGCATATACAGTGCACACATGCTTCACAAGTTTTACGAAACCCTCGGGTTGACAATTAAATGTTAGGTAATTAATTTGCCTAAACAAGGAGTTCTTCAACATTGTATGTAAGGAGTGGTTGTACTTCTTCTGCCTCCACTTCAACCAATAATTAAGAGAAATTTGATGTCAACCAAGATTGCTCACCACAACCCTATTAGTCCGGCCATCTTTCTAGATTAAATTATTTAGCAAACACGTGGTATTGATGTCCATACCATTAATTTGGATGATGAGAAGGAATTTCTACCTCCTCTAGTGGTAGTGGCACTTTAGTTTAGGCAATGTTTATTTTACTTCCCCTTCTTCACCTTCTAGGGTTTTCCTTCTCGTTACAACACTCTTGTACATCAATGATTATCTCATTTGATGTTTCTCTTGTACTCATTGTTAATTTCATTTTAAAGGGGCTTTTTTTTTGCCCTACTATCTTTTGTTTGGCTAGAATTGTTGGTTATCACTAGTTACTTAGGTCATATTGAGTTAGAAATCTGATCAAACTTTGACGAGACTTGTCCTAATCATACGAACTCTACAGACACATGTATGGATACCAAACACACATTGGATTAAGGAAAACAACTCTTATATATATGTTTGACCTTCCCATACAAACTTTATGGACATATGTATGGATTGTCTATATAAATGTATGGATCTAAAAATACGTTATGTAATATTGTACAAATATGTATTGTGTTATCCACGTAGAAGCCAAAGACTAGGGGATCCTATATTTCATTGGAATCAAATGAAAAAATCCATGTAAACACAAATAATATTTATCTTTATTGGAGTTTTATATAGATGAGACAATGTGTTTACATTACAAATTATGAATCACAATGTTTAAATTGTAAACTGGACTTTCCAAGTGACTACTAATACGGTTGGATGTACCTAGATGCAGGCTACCCTCAACATGGATTAGTCATGAGGACTTCATGCAAATTCATATCCAGACATTGGTTTGAAAATGCCACCTACTATCTTGGGCATTAATGCCCAATGGGAGATGTGGGCACTAGAGGTAAAGTTGGCATGGAGGACAAAGTGGATCTTCTCGGCATTCCTATGTTTAGTGCACATTCTATACCATTTTAGTTGTGCCAAATAGCTATGTTGTTTAAAAGTTGCAGAAGTAAAATTCCAGGGGATCCTACAGTTCATTGGAATCAAATGAAAAAGTCCACGTAAACACAAAGAATAAATATCTTGATTGCAGTTTGATATATATGAGACAATGTGTTTAAATTCCAAGATATGAATCATAGTGTTTAAACTTTTAATTGGACTTTCCATGTGACTACTTATCAGGTTGCATGTACCTAGATGTGGGCTACCCTCAACATGGATTGATCATGAGGACTTCATGCAAATTCATATATAGGCATTAGTTGGAATATTCCACCTACTACCTTGGGAATTGATGCCCAATAGGAGATGTGGGTAGTATAGGTAAGGTTGGAATGGAGGACAAAGTGGATAGGCTACCAATTCTCATGGATCTTATAGAAAAGGAGTAGACAATGAATGCAAAGTCAATTTCAACAATCCATGAGATGGGAGCCCTATCAACTAAAACCAAATCATAACTTATAACAAATGGGTGAAAGAAGGCTTGGGTATGGTGGCACTAATGTAGTATCACAGTCACAATTATCAAGGTAATCATGAGACAAAATAAATGTCTTTCTCAAGCAGGAATGAGTTGGGAATATTGAACAAGAAGTGAATATAAAAAGGTGTAGTTATCTCCTTTATACATCTTTAATCACTTATCTGTCAAAAATATGGGACAAGAACTGAACAAAGGCACAATTCTCTCCCTTTTTTGGCCATACTATCTCCAGTTCCATGTGTTGGGCTTCCATTTCCTCTCGGTAGCTTTAGATGTGCTCACATTAGTTGAGGGTTGAGACAAATCACCGTCTTCCCCTAGCAGAAATGATTTGCATACTTTGCTCTTTGCCTGAGGTAGAGACTAAGCAACACTTTATGTTTAAATATCCTCTCTAAATGAGATAAGAGGGAGGTTTTATTGCATCTATGGGGACTTGGGTAGAATTTTATCAACATTGTTCAAACACTTCAATAAACAATGCCTTTCCTTACAAAATAGAGATACATTTTCTCTCATATTTTCCTATTTCAGAGAAATTCTAGAGCAGCTACACACAACGCCTCCTCTCTTTGTCTTATCCAAGACAATGGGGGATTGGAATTCTTCATGCCACTTGGTTGGAAAATGCAAGAACCATCCATCATTGCTCACTAGCCTACACCACCAAGCCTCCAGATTGTGCCACGATGGCTCAAAATGATCTCAAACTACTTCTTATGTTCACATTGAACCTATGCATAACTTCATGTCTGAGGTATAATTCTCAATAATGAGATTTTTGGTATCGAAAAAAGTGTCAAGTAAATCAAAATTAATGGCAGCAACGAGAAGAAAATATCTTGGAAAAATTATTCTTGACCGTAAAATATGGTTAATATGATTGATTGACCATCATATATCACAAATCATCTAAGTTCAAAAATTAATTTTCACAATTGTCTTATTTTGGAAATTGACTTAATACTTCACTGAGCCACGTAATTATTACATGTAACCCCTCTAAATCAACTGATGTGTTTATGTTTAAGAGAGACACATCACATATAGTTAAGTGATATACTTGTGTAAATTGATCACTATACAGATGAAATGTAACGGATCCAGTGCTTGGTTAAACTCCTCCATTACGTATTTCTTTCCCTAGTAGGTTTCTCAACAAAATTTAGAAGTGAGCTTAAACAATATTAGTCCACTATCTCAAAATAAATTCCCAATTTTTATATGTAAATTCTCCACGGATTCTTTGTAGTCACATTGAAGTTTCTTCACATTTTTTTGTATCTTTTTCATGAACTCTTTGCAGTTATACTGAAGTTTCTTTCAATAGAATTTCTAAAGCATTGATGATGGAGTTTTAGTGATTTAAAAATTCCAAATCCATTTGATTTATGTTTTTTTCTTGAAGCCCAATAATATTGAATGTTGGAAAAAATGGTAAAGCACAAAATCACTAAAGATTGTGTGAACTTTCATTGTTGTTTGCAGCGCCATGTTTGCCTCAGTGGTGTTTTATTAGCAATTTTGATGGGTTTTTTGTCCTAGATTATTTTTAGCAATTTTGGTGGGTGTTTTGTACTTGTTTATTTTTAGCAATTTTGTCAGGTCTTTTGTTTAATTTTCAGAGAGAAATATTGTAGACTAGAAGTTGGAAGTTGTATTAATACTTGCATGGAGCATTGGGCCTATCTCAAGTTTCAATTTTTGGCTACGGTCCCTTCACTCAAATTTTGATGTTGCCTCATTTTGTGGGATGGAACTATGAACAAGTAAGAATAAATTTATATCGAGAATAAAGAACAAATGTATTGTTAGCATTTGTTCTCAAAGTTAAAATTTTTATTGAAACTTGCAATATGTTTTGAATTTGAGCTTTGAGTTAAATCCATAATTGCACATAAATGGTAAACTGTAGGGTTTTTGTACAAAGAAATTTCAAACTATTTGTGATAATTTCATTGGAATATAATGCTATCAAAATTGTAATTGCTCATGTGGAATGTGTGCTAAGGAGAAAAGTGAGAAGAGATAAATTACAAGTAATGATGGTAATCTTAGTGTCCCTATTAGATGAGTTCAATGTGAAGAGTTTTTGGGGGTGAGATATGTTTCTTACATATGTGGAAGTGTTAATCAAAGGAGAAGTAGCAGTATATATAAAACATAGTGAAAATGATCTTATTTTCTAATGAAAGAGACAATTATAACTCAAAACCAAGGCACTATTATTGATATTTTTCTCAAAATGAAAAAGCATGTCCTTGATGAGTATTGCATCCTTATATGTCAATGGTGGCTTGGAAGAGATGCATTCAACTTCCTCCTCCACTTACACTATTGCTTCTATTGTGACCTTGAGAGTGTCTGTCTATGATGACGATGAGTATCTCTTATCATGATTTATATGTTTTTCTCTTTGACAAATACCTCATATATTTTCAAATGTAGATCATTGCAACTATGAACCTCATCTCTCCACAACTTTTGGCACAAGCTAGTAGGCTTCGCCACTACCACCCTCCCCCAAGGCACCAATATGTGATCATTGAGATCTTTCCTTTACCTCGAATGTCAAGAGAGTAATGGTTAATTTCATCCAACTTCCTTCAAGAAATTCTCAAACATGTCCTCGCAGACACACACTCTGCAATAATTTTTGGTGTGTATGTTATGTGCAACTTTAGTAAAAACAAGACTTAAGAAAAGATTACTAACAAGCCAACACATTCCTTCCAAGAAAGCTTAGATAAGGAAACCTCTAATATAGGAGGGAATGCATTGTTCAACAACTAATTAGTAGGAAACTCCCTCCCGCCACTAATATTTCACCATTAGAAATGTAAACCAAAACACCTTAGAAATGCCCCAAAAGATACTAGAAATATTTCCAAAGAAAATATTGCTCATTCCAACCTATAGGGGTGTTTCCACTTCCCCTAATTGTTGATTATGCCTTTGTTTATAAAATGAAAAAAAAAAATAATAAGAAATAAAACCACTTATAACTTTTAATGATAGGAAAAATACCTTGCAAGTTAGTTAATTTCAAGAATTTTTGGCATCTTTTGTTAATTTATGTACAAATACAACCTACATAACTACCATGATGCTCTACATATGAGGACAATGAGATACATATCATGGAAAAAGTTAGCCCTTAAGTGTGGCATTGATTGTAATAAAGTAGGGGAAGCACTTTTTGGATCATTTCAAAGTAATTTAGCCCTAAGTTGGAAAATCTTAATAAATATAACAATAATTTTATTTTTTTGATTTTTTAGTAGCAAAATAATATATAAGGATAATTTTGAACATTTTAAAATTCAAATTTATATGGTAATCAACGTATAAATGACACTTTTATTAATTTGTTGACTATGTTTCTCTTTATAATTTTCTTGACAATTCGCTATTATAAAATATATGTAGTCTACTTTAGATTATATTCTAGTGTTCTTTGTCTTTCATATCTTATATTTTACGTTGTATATTATTTCATTTTCAAAAGTGGAACTCAGTATTGATGGGAAGAAGCAAGCATTGTATAAAAGGGATAAAAATGTCTTGCCAACACAATATGAATTCATTTCCTAATCTGCTTGTTTTGAAATTCATTCGCTAATATTTTATACAAATTTTTATGTATGATGTTTTAAATTTCTACCATCATATCATTTTAATGAATAAATGGTTTCTTTTTGTTTTTAAATAGATGATTGTGCAAGAACTACCTCCAAACTCAACTGTGAAGGATTTGCTTGAAAAGATAGCTTGTGGTAGTTGACTTTGTACATCATATAGTTTGGCAATACAAGGGGAGCGCATGTACTTGAGCTATCAACTATGGAAATCTTTCGATTAGGGATTACTATGGTTTTTAATGTTTTGATTCTTTCACCTCATGGTTATTTTGGGCAAGAAAATGTTTCAGGAATGCTAGAGAAGGCACTGGTGGACAAGTAAACATATATTTTATAATTGCAATGTCCATTCCATGATATCTCTTTTTTATTTGATTGTATTTTGAATGTTTCCTTTTATTTTGTTTATTCTTTTAAATATGAAATTGAAAATACTTAGCATCATGTCCATTTGAACAACATCCAAAGATTGAAGATGATATTAGTAATACACGATATTAATTGAAATCCTTTTCGTTGTTTCGTGTTAAGAAAATTCCATGACTATTAGAAAAGTTTACTGTCATATTGTTATTTGAGCACAAGTTGTCTATATATTTGACGAAGTTCATGCATTACAAAATGAAATTTTTTTGCGAATAAAATGACAAGGATTAGACATCACACCTCAGATTATTTGTTCTCACAAAGTATCCACATCCTGATCTTTTTAACAAGTTGGCATGATTGTGCTTAAGATTTCTCTGGAGGTTAAACAATAAGTTATTAAGGTGTTATTTTCTTTGGGGATGTTTTATTTGTTTTGTTTCTACATGTCATTTGGCCACATAGTGGCCACTATCACCAAAGTGAAGAAAAATTGTTCGTGTTTCTTAATTTTATGGCGAAAAATGGCATTGACATTACTGATGTTGAGGTATATGTCGTATAAATATATTATAATCTACTTTATTTTATACTCCAATATTAATTTTCTTTCATGTCTTATAATCTTCATTGTATATTCTTTTGTTTTCAGGAGAGGAATTGATCAATATTGATGGTAAGAAGCAAGAATTGGAGAAAGATGAGAACAATAAGATTCACTAGTATAAAATTATGAAATTATTGACTAGGTGATTAAAAACGTTAGTCACCACAATTATTTCAAGAGAATTACTACTAAATTTGAGCAATTTTAAGTGACTAAACTAGAAATGACTAAGTGAAATGACTAATTTAACCTATGGATAAGATATGCGACTAGCTATAACAGAGATTCAGATAAGCAGAATGAATGTTGCCTCGAGCTCGAGCCTGCGAATGCCTTGCTCTACTCCATATGAGCTAACCCTAACCCCTGCCCTCGCTTGGCTGTCAAAGCTTAAGCTTCAGTGCTCCTGCTGATCTCTTCCCATGGGCGCGCCTTCGGGAGGGGCGGGATCCACCCCCCTTCCTTTCAATGCCTCTGCCTCTGACATTTCCAGATCTGCAGAACCTCTGTGTACTCCTGGCGTTTTCCTAGACAATGGTCAGGGATCTGATCCCATCAATAATGAAGCTGACCTCTCCGTAGCACGTGAAGCGAATGCCCAAGACACAGGCGTGAATCAAAAGCCTTCAATGTCATAGCCAAAGGTGACCTTGGCCACATGCATAATGAAAGTTGTAAAGAGAATCAAAGTCGAACTCCCCAGTCATCGAATCAATAGTGAAATCCAATTTATGAAGCACCACGCACTCATAGGCAAATTCCTCGGTTTTTGGCCAACCAGAAAGGTTCTGTAGGGCTGGATCGCTTCAAAATGGAAGCCAAAAGGACAAGTCACTTTGCAGCTTGGCCCCAAAGGCTTCTTCACGGCCATTTTCCACCGCGTGGAGGACAAATCTTGAATATTTGAAGGTGGCCTGTATTTCTTTAACTCCTCAGGTCTATACCTTCGTGACTAGAAAGCTAGGTTCAACCCAGATAAAGAAGACTTCAGTTGGGCTCCCATATGGATGTGTATGTACTCCCTTCCTTTGGAATACTGGAAAGAGGAAACACTAACGGATATAGGCAACAGCTTGGGGGTTTTCATCAAAGTTGCTGAGGAAACCAAAACTCAAAGATACACCTCATACGCCAGGATCTACGTCCAGATGCACCTGACCAAAGCTCTTGCAGATTCGGTAAGTCTCTTTCATGACAATTATGAATGGATCCAACCATTAGACTATGAGCATATTCCTTTTTGTTGTCAAAAATGCCATGAACATGGCCATGTATTTCGGGATTGTCCTCTGAATACTCAGCCCAAAACCTTTGCTAATGAAACCAGCAAAGACTCTAAAGGATTCACTAAAGTCCCTAATCATCGGCGGCATGCCAAGAAAAATCTGGCAGCTCCAGAAAGCCCCAAAAAACATGAATCCCAAAATAGATTTATAATTCTCTCCACTCAAGATCCCTCAGAGAATCAAAGTTCAGAACCACAGGCGATCCCTTCCCCTCCCTCATCCTCCCAGACTTTCAAAGCTTCTCACCCTTCCTCAGCCTCTACTCCATCCAGCCTTCTTATCTCCTCAGACTCGAAGAAACCCTTTCCAAATATTGGTCTCAATTATTCCATCTTGGAGAAATCTACTCCAGAGACTGGCGAACATTCTTCTTCAATGGAGCTAGATGCTGCTCTAGCTCTAAGTCTGCATGAAAATATACATATGGGACATCAGAACATTCCCACAATAATGGACAAGGATCTAGAGAATGTTAGCCTGGAAGTTCTGGATATCCTCAAATTGGAAACAACATGCAAGCAGAAAGAATACAACACAACTTTCCCATGGTAAATCAAATGGTTCGAAGGAGTTCTAACCAAATTTTAGCATAGTACATGCTTAGGAATACAAGCCGAAAGCCCCTGGGATGGAAAAAAAATCCTAAAAGAAACTACGAAAAGAGGGCACAAAACAGATTTGCAAAGGACCATAATCCTAGGAGAAATACTAATGGAATATGGGAGATTCCCTAAGTTGACAAAGTTCTACAAACCTAAACCCCATGGTTCCTCATGAAGCTCATCTCATGGAATATGCGAGGGCTCAATAGCCCCTCAAAACACAGAATGTTAAAAAAATTGATACAGCAAGAAAAACCATCTTTAGTTTTTCTGCAAGAAATGAAAAGTAACAACTTTGCTATAGAAAGAATCCTTAATAAGGTGTGGTCAGGAAGCTGCTCAGTTTCAGTGGATGCCTCAAGAGCTTCTGGAGGGCTGGCAATCATGTGGAACCCACAGGTTTTCACTCTTCAAGACTTTCATGCTACCCACTTCCTCATCCAAGCGTCCTTTCATCTCATCGGGACAAACATTCACAGGCATCTCTCAAATGTTTACTTTCTGTAGAATTTACAACAAAAACTAGAGCTTTTGAATACACTCGCAGTCCTCAATTCATACAGGTAGTTCCCCCTATGGATTGGTGGCAGAGATTTCAATATCATAACGACTTTGGAGGAGAAACAAGGAGGTAGATCGAAGTTAGAAGGTGACAGTATTGGCTTCAATCAATTCATTCAAAGCAACCAATTGATGGATATTCAAACTTCCAATGGTGTATATACCTTGACCAATAAGCGGAGGGGAACTCAGCATATAGCTTCCAAGCTAGATCGGTTTCTACAATCGGACAATGCCATACACCTAGGAGGGGATTTTCATGCTTCCATAATGCCCCAAGGAGGATCAGATCATTGGCCCATTATGCTACAATGGTCGTGGCCATGTACCAAATGTTATAGACCTTTTCGATTTGAAGCCTTTTGGTTCACTAATCCCAACTTCAAATCAGTGGTCAGTGAGGCTTGGAAATCGTTCACCCCCTCTGAAGGAGCCAAAATGTTCCAATTCCAGTAGAAACTAAAAAATATTAAACAAGTTCTCAAACTCTGGAATCGTACGAAGTTTGGCAACATTTTTGAGAATAGGAAACAGTTGGAACAACAAATGTTCTCACTTCAACAGACTATCATCTTGGAGGGTAAAACAAAAGAGCATGCGCATTAGGAGCAGATCCTTTGGACTGAAATTGAAGCACACAGGCAGTAAGAAGAAATCTTGTGGCGACAAAATTCTAGAATCCGGTGGCGCAAGGAAGGGGAGAAGAACACAAAATTCTTCCATAGATCGACCATTCAAAGACGAATGCACAACAATATTGCTTTCATTAACAATCGACAAGGGGAAAGAATAGAAGTGCATGAAGATATGGAAAAGGAATTCAAAGAGTACTTTCAGGAAACTCTCAGGGAACAGCTAGGACAGAGAGATCAAGCCATAAGAACTGTCACGCAGCACATCCTTAAGATCATAATGGTGGACCACAACAATAAACTGCTCCATTCTATTTCAATGCAGGAAGTAGAAGCCGCGATGGCCCAAGTCAAGGATGGTAAGGCACCAGGTCCTGATGGATTCACCGCCAACGTTTTTCACGAATTCTGGGAGCTCAAGAAAAAAGAGGTTTGGGAATTAGTGGAGGAATCAAGATCTATGCATTGGATTCTCCCATCCCTTAATGCTACTTTATTAGCGCTAATTCCTAAAGGGGATGAATCATGTATGCCCAACAAATATAGGCCGATAGCATTATGCAATGTAATCTATAAACTTATCTCCAAAGTACTGGCGAACAGGCTCAAACCTCTCCTCCCTCTTCTCATCTCGTCGGAGCAGACTGGATATGTTGAAGGGCGTCAGGTAATGGATGACATTATTCTTTCAAATGAAGTGATCCACTCTTTGAAGCTTTTAAAAAATCCAGGTATGATTCTAAAGCTTGATCTCTCTAAAGCTTTTGACAACGTAGGTGGACCTATATACATTAGATGTTATTGGCATTTGGATTCAGTGCCACCTGGACAAGGTGGGTCATGAATCTCATCTCTTCTCCCTATTTCTCGGTCCTGCTCAATGGCTGTCCCTCTTCACCTTTCCACCCATCCCGAGTTATTCGACAAGGGGATCCCCTTTCCCCCTTCCTTTTCGTTCTCATGGAAGAAGGGCTCAGTTGTCTGCTTCACCATGCCGTTTCCTCTCATGCTCTAAAGGGTATCTCTCTTCACGGTCTTCATCCCTTATCCCACCAACAGTTTGTAGATGACACTATGATTTTTGGACACCCTTCATCTCAAGAGGCAAAAGCTTTCAAAGATCTGCTCTCTCTCTTCTCTGAAGCCTCTGGTACCTCTATCAATGCCTCCAAATCCCAACTCTTCTTTTTCAATACCCCAGCCACAACTCAAAGGAACATCGCCCATATTCTGGGATTCTCTACAGCAGCGCTTCCCTCGAAATACCTGGGGGCTCCTTTGTTGGATTATACCATAAAACATGCCTCCGGGAGGTCCCTTCTCAACAAATTGGATTCAAGACTCTCTTCCTGGACTTTCCGCTCTCTCAATATGGTTGGCAGACTCATTTTGATCAAATCTGTTCTCCAAGCCATGCCTATGTATCTCTTTTCTATTCTGGCAGCGCCAAAATGGGTCCTTAAGGAAATACGCAATCTTCAAAGAAACTTTCTGTGGGGATCCTCGGGTCTCAATAGGAAATGGGCTCTTGTAAATTGGAGGGAGGTCTGCCATCCAAAATCAAGGGGTAGGCTCGGATTAAGGGATCCACTCCAAAGCAATAACACAATGGGTACTCATATATGGTGGAATTGGATCTCCAAACCTCATACACCATGGGCGCGGCTATGGCAAGCAAAGAATGCTCCAGGAAATCAATGAGACGAACTCATAAGAATCAACACAACAACCCTGGCCTCTTTGATTTGGAATACGGCCAAGATTCACAGCGCCTTCATTCAAGAGCATAGCTTCTGGGAAATTCATTCAGGAACCACAACTAGGTTCTGGGAGGACTCTTGGCAACAACTCCCAAAACTAGCCTCTCTCTTCCATAAGCCACTTTGGCAGGTTTCTATGTAGCACGCTAATCTCACCCATGTTCAGCAATTCTGGTAGAAGCAAACGTCCTACGAATTTCAACTCTGGAAACCCTCTAGCACCTGGCAGGCCAATTGGCAAGGGGAAACATACAAAGAGATTGATCAGGAGCTAAATCATAGAAGAATCAAATGCTCAGTTCAGTAGGATAAGCTGCGTTGGGGACACACGCTAAGAGGAATGTTTACCACCAAGGAAGCATACCAGCTTCGCTACTCCACCACTCAGACAAGCAAGGATCAGCTCTGGGATCGGGTCTGGCAACCAGGAATATGGCCTAAGGTTTCCACCTTTCTATGGCTCTTAAGAAATAGGCGTATCCTTACTTGGGATAATCTACAAAAGAGGGGATTGGCCCAACGCGATGTCCCAACTGTAATCTTAACTTTGAATCCATCTTGCATCTCATGGAGACTTGTCCTCTCGCTACTTAGTCATGGGAGAAAACTGACCAATGTAATAGAAGATCTTGCAAACAAAGGGGAGATATAAAAAATACCATTAGAAAATGGCGAAACGACCCTTACCAAAGTCCTCTTCTGAATTCTCTATGGAACCTAATCCCAGGCTTTCTTTACTGGATACTCTGGAAGGAAAGAAACAACATAATTTTCAACAATATCAATAGGCCAATTGACACTTTGTGGCTTCTTCTGAAGCAAAATCTCCAAGAAACTCTAGCTATTAGGCATTGGCAAGACACAGACCTGCTAGATTCACCTCAGGAGCACTTCATCATGAATGCCAGGAATCTGAACTTGTCTTCTTTGACTCATGTTAAAGCTCGATCTCCAACCAGTCCTGCCTCTCCTCTCATTTGGTCTCCACCCGCTTCCAACTCATTCAAATTGAATTTTGATGGGGCAGACAAGGGTAATCTGGGGCCGACGGGTTTTGGGGGGGTCTTAAGGAACGAGGTGGGAGCAACGATAGATATCTACTATGGAACAATTGACAAAGATACGAACAATGCTACTGAACTGGAAGGACTATGGAAAGGGATTTGCATTGCAGATCAAAAAAACTTCTTCCCTCTAGAGGTAGAGGGAGACTCCCTTATCTTATTAAACGCGGCCACTAGGATACAAGCAGGCACCTTGCCCGCCAAGATAGCTTCCAGTTGGAGGTTACTCAGCAGATTGGAACTTCTGGAGGAACGGCTTCGGAACCCCCATAGAATCACCTTCAAGAATGTAAAACGCACTGCCAAAAAGGTAGTGGATAGACTGGCCAATGAAGTGGTAAACTAGCAGTCCCCATATTTCTCAGGATCTTTCAATGACTCAAATGATGAAGAACTCAAACATGAATGCACTTATCTGGTGCAACAGGATTACTCACTCTTGGATGCGGGTGATTGATGGCCAGGATGGTATATGGGAGGCGCGCAAAGTGGGCAAGTGGCAGCCCTATCGCGCGAGATGGAACAGTTATGGGCTGGCTAGATGGCTCCGCAAAGATGCATTTATGGTAGCATTTACGCTGTCGCCCATGCTCTGGATTCTTAGCACGATGGCGCTCACGTCATTCCGCATAGCTGCTGTTCAGGGCGACTCTCAGCAAGATCACTCATCCACTTGCTGTCTGTTTGCTCTGGTGCATGTCATCCACTCTTCCATATTTGTCTATCTCTACTGGGATCTGTGTGCTTTTACAACCTTCGGCCTCCATTATGTTCCAGCTCCTGGTGCTCATAGCTTTCTTCAGGCTCAGTCTTTGGCTCACTCGATGCATATGCCTCTCAGTTGTTTCTCAGCCCTCCATTCTCTGTTCAATAGTCCTCCTCCCATAAATATGCCAAGGGAAAGGCTGAGATTGGTTAGCAGGTGCGGTGGTTCGCATGGGCACGCCACCCACCAGCACCCCTCCACTTCTCTGGATCCCTCTGAGGATACATCATTCAACGCAGCGACCAGACGCGATAGAGGCAGGGGAAGGGGCCAAGACAGAGGCAGAGACTGTAGACATAATGCGCATCCCATAGCCTGCTTCCGCATTCCATGTTCTCTGGCCAATTCCACCTTCCTCGTCTTGGTGACTATTGAAAAATGTGAGAATGTACCGGGTTCCTATAGAACTGAGGTAGGCAAGCTAGATTTCCACCCAGTGCCATGTCTCTGGAGGAATGCCTACCCTGCAAACTGGAACTAATGCTAGCCCAAGCGATCCTATGAGAGGAGAGCCCTCTAGTTCTGCGGACCACTCATCTAACTCCACGAACTCAGGACAATTTGGATGCAGAATTGTGGAGGAACAACCGTCAACCTCAGATGCAGATTGAACCGGTCAGCGCCTCTGGTTTTTTGGTTCGGCCATTGAAGCCGAAGTCCTCCTTCTTTTCGATTCTCAGTGTTCATGCCTATTTTGGGCTTCTCTCAATGATTCAGGTCGGGGTCTGTCTTTTTTTCTGTGTGTGTCAATATCGGTTCTTGTATGGGTCAGTGTTTCGAGTCCTTCTGAATTGTTTAGTGTCCCTTGGTATTAATTACTCTGATGTAAGGTCTCTGGCCTGGTTCCACAGTCAGGCAGTTAAGCTTTTCCTCTTTGCCAAATCCTTGGCATGAACTTTTGAGTAAGTGACCTCATTGTAACTTTTTGTATGAATATAGAAGTAGACCAAATTAGAAAAAAAAAAGATATGCGACTAGCTAATAAGTGACTAAACTAAAAGCGGCTAACATAAATGACTAATTTAGACTAGGATTAAAATATATGACTAGATAATAAGTGACAAAATTATTTCATGACAAGACTACCCTACAAGCCACCAAATTTCTATCATATCCATGAGGTCAACAACAATTTGTGGTTTAAGAGATAGCTAATTTGGAACAAACTTAGCTCTGGAGCCTAGGGGTTTTTTCCACCTCTAATGTTTATAGACAAAGAGATCAATTTCTAAAGTATATGGGAGCCAAACTATAACCTTTCCCATGTTGTCTCCCTTTATTGAACATGATGGAAAATCTCCATAGATTAGTTATGCTTATTAAGACAAACCTTTCATTCGAAATGATCATTAATCTTATGAGATTACTACTTCACTATACTTTTTCACCACACAGAGCTTATTTTGATGTCTAACCTTATTATTTCATGACAATACTACCGTACAAGCCACCAAATTTCTATCATATCCATGAGGCCAACAGCAATTTGTGGTTCAATATATAACTAAGTTGAAACAAAGTTAGCTCTAGAACCTATGTTATTTTTTCACCCCTAATATTTATGGAAAAATAGATATCAATTTTCTAAGACATGTGAGAACCAAAGTATTACCTTTCCCATGTTGAATCCCTCTATTGAAAATCATTAAAAATATAGATAAATTAGTTATCCTTATTAAACCAAACATTTAATTGGGAATGACCATTGATCATTACCATGACATTACTAGTTTTCTGTAGTTTTTAACCACACAAAGCTTGTTTTTATGTCACCATAATTAACGTTTAATAAATCAACCAAATCCCCTCAAATAATATTGGTGACATAAATACCTAACATTTTTCATAAATTAATAAATATTTATAATTATAATTACCTCCCACTAAGGCAAGAAAATACTCAACATTTTATTTAATGGAATTCACTTCACCTTCAAAACACACAAGAATTTAAGATGAGAATTTCATTTAAGTTCCATTCAAGGTTTCAAGGATTTGTTTCTTTCAAATATCAAAATTGTTTATTTTCCTCCACTCGAAAGGTTTTTCTAGGGGAAGAAGGAGAAGGAGAGGCATGGCCATCCCATCACACGTATGATTTGATTCACTTCATAAAATTCGTGAGATTGGATTCTCCATGCCTCCAATCGTGGTCATTTGGCTCTACCGTTGGAATGTGCACAATGTTGCCCACACTACTAGGTCACGGCCCATAACCAAGCCCTCTGTCTCTCTGAGCAACTTAAAAATACTTATAGACAAGGAGAAAGAGGTGCTCAACTAATGGAGATATATCTGGGAGAGTCGGAAATGTCAGGAAGCCTAGCTATGGAAATGGGAACGGAAACGGACCTCACCTCTAATAAAGATAGCCATATAAAGGATACTACCATCCATCAATCAAGATTTCTTGTACGATTACGTATTGGGGCATGGAGGGAATCCTTGATACTAGTGGGGTTGGGAAGGAACAAATAGGTTCCTAAAAAAAGGATTCGAAGGTTAAAGCACATGTTTCATTTGGTTATTTCCATCGTCAAATAGGATTTGGTGGAGAAGTTGTTTCGTTGGTACACCTCACACTACTTAGGAATCATTTCTCTATTAGTGTAAGCTAAATCAACCATATGTTTCTTTTTCTCTCTTGTCCTCTCTGACTTGTATTATGAGGCCATATGTCCAAGATTCCATGGAGGAAGATGAACCCAAAGGAATAAGCGATAATGGCTTCCCCAAAGAAGATGACATGTGTCATTTTGACACAAAAATCATCCAAGAAAATGAGCAAATAAGAGAGAAAGAATACATTTATTACGACAAGGAAATCGGATATCCTAAGACCATATGTGGTCACAAGACAAATGCTCTAGCACGAATGGCTTTTGATGATCCAATCATCCCTAAAAATGATAGAGACCCAAAAAAGACCTCAAATTCACCTAGACCCGGGCTTTTGAGAGTCCCAAAGCAAAGAAATAAGATGTTGAGGAAATGGACTTGGGCTCATACAAGAAGCATTGAGGCTTTTCACCAAAGGAGAAGTTTACAGAGGCCAAACCAACTCAAAAAGTAGGTAGCTAACTCCATTTTATCTTTATTTTTTAATTATAATAATTACTGATTCTTTCCCATGACGAACCTCAAACAGTCTCAGACTCTCCAGGATGAGACTACGAAGCCAACCTTCCACTTTATTAAACACAAAAGAAAATGAATATGTATATATACAATGGGATGAGCCCCATGGATAACCTCCATAGAGGGAAAATAGAAAAGCTACGTGAGCTTACAACTCACAACACAACAAAGCTAACTAATTTTCTTTCTTTAGAAATTACCAACACCAACACCTCCCCATAAGGGAAAAGTAGTAAGGAAATAAACAAATGAGTCCCAACAACTAGCCCTGATGTGGTACCCATGTACAACAAAAATGAACCCCATAGAAACCAAGAAACAAGAAAACAAAGAAAAATAAATTAGTGAAAGAAAGCAGTCTTCACATCCATTTGATAATCTAACTAGTGTTGTGAGGCAGAAAGAGACAACAAAACACATATGGAATTCATTTTGGAAACAGGGGAAAAATATTCAAAGTAATCAATACCTTCAACCTATGAAAAACCCTTGGCCACTAGTTGTGCCTTATACATGTCAACAATACCATATGCAACATAATTTGTCCTATAGACCGATTTGCAATGAACTAGGTTTCTTCCCTTGGGAAGACGAACGAGATCCCATTTGTGATTCATCATCAAAGAAGAATAATCTTTTCTCATGGAAGCTTCCCGTTAAAGTATCCCGACAACATAAAAAAATTGTTGGGTATCCTCTGAAATGGCATGAATGGAAATAGAGATACCAACTATCTTGGGTTGAATATTGTTGGGAGTAGGAGAAAAATAACCAACATTAGATACATCATATCCATACCTGATTTTCATCTTTAGGAGGAAGATTCTCATTATCCCCTTGATCGTCAAGAAAAAAACTATCATCATGACCTACTCCATCATGGTAATATATGGAGAAAGTGGGTTATAATGATTGTTTGAAGTGATTGTAAAAATGAATAGGTCTATTAAACAAAACATCCTTTAAAATAGGATGAAACAATATATTTGCTTTCATGTCTTCATAGTAGCCTACAAAATACAGTGGTTGGTTCTTTTTCTCCATAGCTTTACATTTCTTATTTGGAATCAAGGCCCATGTCGCACTGCCAAGGACTCGGAGAGTAAAGACATTAGGTTTGACAATAGTCCAAGCTTCCTCTAGATTCATATGTAACACTGATTTATAAGGCGTATGATTCTGAATATAACTGGCATAGTTCACTACTTCAGCCCAGAAGGAGGATGGAAGGTTCTTGGATTGAATCATGCAATTGGAAATTTCTTTCAATGTCCTGTTCTTCCTTTCAGCAATGCCATTCTACTTGTTTACCATACCTCTCCTTTATTTATATTTTTATTAATTTACCATACCTTTTTTACAAATATGGTATTTGGCCCATAGGATTCACTTAAATAAAACCTCTTTCTTGAGCCTTCATAAAGAGAATGAGGGTTATGGACTAAGTATAAAAAGAGCTTTTATTTATTTACCATATGTCTAGTTTATTTATATTTTTATTTATTAACCATACCTTTTGAGTAAGTATAAAAAGATGTTTTATTTATTTACCATACCTCCACTTTACTTATATTTTTATTTGTTTACACACTTGCATGTATATAAGGTGACTTATGGTAAATATAAAATGTTTTATCTATTTACATACTTCTCATTATATATATTTATTAATTTACCATACTTTTTACAAATATGGTATTTGGTCCATAGGATTCACTTAAATAAAACCTATTCTTGAAAATGGGCGAATGGAAGGTTGTAACTCCTAATTTCAAGGGCTAAATTTACCTTTTTTACCCTCTCCCTTAAAATAAGGTGGGCTATTTGAGGGGATTTGTAAAAATGTACTACGATACAAAATATTTGCCCAATAAAAATTTGAAACCCCTTAATTTCGCCAAAGGGCGAACATTCACCCCTAAAATTACCACTGGCACCTACCGATCCAGATCTCTATGGTGGGGTTGGATTTTCAATAGATATTTGTGTTTAGTGCCCCTAAATCCCAACATCTCAGCCACCCGAGTGATTTTAGATTCTATTGGTGCTTATAATTGCAATTGAATTAGGGACAACTAGTTCTAGACTACCAATTCCATATCTTCCATAAATGTTATATTATCGAATTGCATCATCATACTAGTGTAGCCAGCCTTTATCAATGGATTATTTGCACAATTTGAATTTGAATTGTATTGTCCATGGCATGATTGATTCTTCCACCCTTACAAAGTTTGTAGTCCATGCTATTAAATTTTAATGACCCCGGTAATTCACAAAATAATTTCTCTATTTTCTTTAAAAAAAAAAAAAAAACATTTGGACAAGGATTATTGTTTACTTTGTGTAATGAATTGGAAATGTTATTAATGCAGAATTTGAGCATGAATAAAAGAAAATTACATTCAATAACTTCGAGTAAGGAAGTTATTCTTTTCTTGATAATGTTTTCTTTAAAAAAAAAAGAAATATAATAAAGCAGTTGTTAACAAGGGAAAAAAAACCCTAACTGTTTTATTCCTTCCTTAGAAAGTATGGAAGGAGAAATTGGGGTGTTATTGAACAGATGGAGAAAGAAAGGAAAATATGTAAAGTCTGGTAGGGACTAGATAACATGGCACAGGCTGTGCGCTAAAGAAATTGCTGAATACAGTGGTCTGGCAATACGCTTGGGGGAGAGACTTGATTCGATTAGTAAGTCTCATGGTCAGGAGGATAGACAAGCAAAAAGGCATTTTTCCCAAAACCTGAAAGAGGTGCGAAAATGTAAAAGAGGAAAATACAGGTAAGTATGAGTGTGGAATTCCATATTGTTATAAAGTTTGTACCATTAGATTTATAAATAAGAGCTTAGCAATAAACTGTAGTAAAAATTGTTATGAGTTCTATTCAGAATTATTATGCTGAAACCGCAATGGACATAGGGTAGCTATAATTTTCCGCTAGTCGTAGGTAACTCCTCAATGTTTAGGAGGGTAACCTGGAGGGCTGTAAGCGACATCTGAAGTAATGGAAACATCTGTAAGAAGTATAGGTCATATTAAACGGTAATCGAATAAGAAAAGTATTACAAATTCTTCAGAGACCAGACAACAGAATGAGAGACCTATGATAGACAAGGGACAGGATAAAATCCTACACAGCTAGATGCAACAGAAAAACGAAAACTGAAGTAAAACCCCTTCTAGATAAATAAATTACTAGCAGGAACTCGGAATATAGCTTACAAACAAGTTAAAACTATGTCCTCAGATGTTGTGGAACTTCTATAAAATAAATATGAATGCGTAGAAATGTCTAGATAAACTTTGCAAGAATCCTGATACAATGTTATTCTATGCATGCATATACAAAGGTATTTTCCTACCGAAATTAGACAATACCTAAAGCCTGAAAGGCGACGACGTGAATATTTGAAAGAAGATCACATTCAGTTAATAAGAATAGTCATAATAGTTATTCAAATGTCGAATGAGCGAAATGAAGTCCCAGTAATGGAAGAACACCTTTTAAACAAAATCCATTCGTTTATGCGCTAAACCTGTACATTATATATACATAAACATGCCAAAGCAAATGCGCAAGTCTGTCAATTCAGAGCAGTTGCGTACTTATCTGAAACGAATGATTTTTCAATCAAACTACCACTGTGCCGAGACCCACAAGGGCAAATCCATAGAACCTTCTAAGGATTCAAGGCCCAGCTCGGAGTTAATTATCACAGATAAAAGAATTTCAAGAACTCCATAGAAATATCAACCCACTATTTATTAACAAAAAATTTTACACAAGATCGTGAAAACGGGTTCGAACCCGATGTCAAAATCCGGAATCTAAACATAGCAATGATATTCTCAACATTCGGTTATTCTAACTATACCATTAGCTGGTATGGAAAAATAATACATTACAATTACAGTTCAGCGGACGGAAGTCCACGAATATAAAAAGAAAAGTATTACACAGTATCTAAACATTCGGAAAATGAAATCTTAAGTAGGGAAAACTTGTAATAACTCTCAGCCGAGAGTTTACATGACAATCTTTGAATATTAACATAGTGAAACCTGCCAATAAAACAAATTGGGTCAACCCAGAGAACCGACACCCTGTATGCATTATCCGAGTGACATAGGGGTTGTTGGACTCACGTTATGGCGGGCGTAAAGGAACCGAGACAGCTACATTTTCCCTACAGTGCCGAATGTCATCCAACCTGTCATTGCACAAACAAAATTTTTAATCTTACTAGCCACTGTAACTTATCACCGAGAACTCATAAGGAAAACTAAAGAATGTTATTACCTGTGTCAACATCAACCCTCGGCTCGATACCGGGCGGAATGGGTGAACAAAGAAATCTCTGCAATAGCGCATTTCAGAACAAAATAAGTCAACAAATAAACCTCTAGACCAGTATTACCTGCACACGAGGGGATGGAATGAAATGTCTCTGCCATCACCACTATCGAGTAAAAGAGACAAACCATGGAATAAAGAATACATCTGATATATCTCACCTTGAGCAGGCGGCAGGAACAAGTTATGGTTCCAGTTCATCATCGAATAACAAGAGCAAGCCGAGTTCGACATCAAGACATCTGCGGAGGTGCTACTCAGAACATGACCACAGGAACTCTCTGGAGGCGAACGTATATCAAAGAAGGATTAAACCCTAAGGACGGGGCTTTGTAAAGCGGGAAGCACTTTCCATCGTTCGATGGATAAGAATCATTCCCCATCGTTGATCTCTTCCCAAAATCCCGAGACCTAATCTCCCTGTAGAGGAATTTAATGCCAACAGCAGTTGCTAGCGCAGAAGGAGTAAACGGACGCCGTGGGTGATCCACATGGCAAGCCCTCGATAGTTGACATTTAAGACCTCGGGAAAAATCAACAATTGGCGTACTACCAATGCCAACTTGGTACACAATTCCGCATAACAAATCAAGAATTAATAATAAACCGGATTGACTATAATATTTACCATATTATGTAACCTTATATGTACACCATGTCGGATGAAAGTAAATATTATTAAAAAAATAATTTTACCGGGCGTTACGGGTAGTAGGAGTTGTGACATATGGTATCAGAGCCCAGCTACAAAACTGAGGCCTCTGGGAAAACAAAATATAAAAAAAGGAAAGATAAATAAAAGTGATATATATAGAAAAGTATCAATAATAGAAATTATATATATATCTGATTATTTAATTACTATTAGTATGCTAATGTTTCCTCATTATTGTTATTTAACTTTATGATCAAGCACAGGACCAGAAAGTCCAGGGAACTGCAATATGAGAAGAGCAGATAGTACATCTCACAGGTATGCAGTGGGTCAAGGGGTACATGGTCCCGAAAACAACCCTGAATTGTGGGTACAACTTGGGGAAGAAGCCAGAGTTACTAACCAAGCCATTTTGGAAACAGTGCAAGAGCTTAAGCATGAGATGGCTCGTTTACGAGAAGACAATGCACGATTAACAATAGAGCAGGAAAGAATTTTAAAAAGCTTGTCTGATAGACAGAACCAACCACCAGTTAATCCTAGTACAGAGCAGCAGAGAATGTCAGAAGAACAGAATCATCATATACCCCTGGAGAGATCCGAAGAACAAGAGGAACGTTCTGACAACGCATTTGAGCAACAAACTTCAAAGAGACAAAAGATGGAGTTGTAAGGAGAGTTCTACAAGATTAAGGCACCACACTTTGACGGAGAACAGGAAGGAGCAGCAGAAGCATGGTTGATTAATATGAATAAGTATTTTCAACTGTACAAGTATGACCATAACCTTAAAGCCCAGGATGATATTTTTCAATTGCAGGGAAATGCCACTTTATGGTGGGAGGAAGTCAAGATAGTAAAGGGAGTGACTGAGTAAACAATTACTTGGGAAAATTTTCAAAGGTACTTCAAGGAGAGATATTTAACTGAACGTTTTTATGATGAAAAGGCACGGTAGTTCCATGATTTGCGGTTATGACAACAGACTATGGATGAGTTTATTACCCACTTCACCTCCTTGCTCCGTTATGTGCCATACATAAGGGAAGAAAAAGAAAAAGTGCAATGATTTGTTAGCAGTCTGCCCCCGTATATGCTGGAGAGGATTGAATTTGATAATCCTAATTCAATGGACGAAGCTATTCGTAAAGCCAGGATTTGTTATCAACAAAGCAAATAGAAAGGAGAGACTGCTGGCAGGAAATGGAATGAGAAAAAGGGCTTCAAGTCAATCGGTCATAATAAGGGAAATCGCAGTGGCAAGGGAAATGGCAAAGGACCAAATAACATAAATATACCCAGAACTGCATCCAAATTTAAGACAGCAAATGAATCAAGAATCAACGAACAACATGAAAAACTAGACAACGAAGGGGCAGCCAGACCCCAGGTACAGTGTTGGTGCTGTGGGGGACCACACTATGTTAAAAATTGTGCGCAACGGAAGGGAACGGAACAACTGTCCCAAATCCATGAAGCCTCAACCATTGGCGAAGTTAGACGTAGCGTACCTAGAATTAACGTAGCTCTGGATGATCGCCAAGCGGAATATCAACCCACCATGGTCGAATTTGAAGGCAAGATCTCAAACCTTGCTATAACTATTTTAATTGACCCAGGGGCTACACTAAGTTATGTGAGTCCAAAGATAGTGGAGCACTGTAAATTACAGCCTGTTAAATTTAAAAACCCATGGCTAATAGAATTAGCTACAGGAGCCAAGAGGCTAGTCACAACAAAAATTAAGGATTGTTCTTTTACCATAGCTAGACAACCAGTAATGGCTGATCTGAATGTACTCCCTCTCGGTTCATATGATATTTTAATTGGTATGGATTGGTTGGAAAGACATTGGTCGTTAGTTGATTGTAAAACTAAGGTTATTTATTATAAAGATCAGAATGGAGTTAGAAATGAAATGCAAGGAATTAAGCGACCAGTGCAAGTCCGACCAATAACCGCAACCCAACTAGCAAAATGTATTCGAAAAGGGTGACAAATGTATGCTATTCAAGTGGGTTATGCAGATTCCAAAGACAAAATAGCGGCCCTAGATAACATTCCTATAATACGGGAGTTTGCAGATGTATTTCCGGAAGAAATCCTCGGATTACCGCCAAAAAGAAATATAGACTTTACTATTGAATTGATGCCAGGCGTAGCTCCAGTGTCACGAGAACCTTACAGAATGAGTGTGCCCGAATTAACAGAATTGAAGATGCAACTGCAAGAATTACTAGATACAAACTACATTCGACCAAGCGTGTCGCCTTGGGGAGCCCCAGTATTATTCGTCAAGAAAAAGGACGAAACCCTTTGAATGTGCATTGATTACCGTCAGTTAAATAAACTGACCATCAAAAACAAATATCCTTTAGCACGGATTGATGAATTGTTCAATCATGTGAGAGGTGCAACTGTATTCTCTAAGATTGATTTGTGATGAGGCTACCACCAGATCCGAATTAAAGAAGAGGACATTGCTAAAACCACCTTCAGAACAAGGTACGGGCATTATGAATTTGTGGTACTACCTTTCGGGTTAACTAACGCCCCTGCCACTTTCATGTGTTTAATGAACAACATTTTTCATCAATATCTGGATCGGTTTGTGCTGATATTTATTGATGACATATTGATATATTCCCGTACGGTCGAAGAACACCAGGAACACCTTAGAATGGTGCTACAGACACTTCGAGAACACCAGTTATACACTAAGTTTAGTAAATGTGACTTCTTTAAGGAAGAAATTCAATACTTATGCCACGTAATCACCAAAGATGGAATTGTTGTAGATCTAGAAAAGATAAAGGCCATAATGGAATGGCCTGTACCAAAGCACGTTGTGGACATCCAGCCCTTTATGGGATTAGGCGGGTATTATAGACGGTTTGTGGAGGGTTTCTCCAAAGTGGCATTCCCTATCACATCCTTGCAGAAAAAGGGAAGAGCATTCCAATGGACCCCAGAGTGCCAGAGAAGCTTTGAGCAGTTAAAGCATCTGCTTACTTCAGCGCCTATTTTGAGTATAGTTGATCCTAACAAAGACTACGTGGTATGTATCGATGCAAGCAAGGAGGGGTTGGGAGGCGTCTTAACGCAAGAAGGTAAAGTGATTGCGTATGAGTCAAGAAAGTTAAAAGAACATGAACAAAAATATTCTGCTTATGACCTAGAATTGGCTACTGTTATACATGCCTTAAAGATGTGGCGACACTACCTTATGGGAAGGAAGTTTTTATTGTTGACTGACCACCATATCCTAACCAATTATTTCAGTCAGCCCACTTTAAACGCGAGACAAGCTCGATGGGTGGACTTCTTAAGCACCTTTGATTTTGATATTAAACATTTGCAAGGAAAGGAAAACCGAGTGGCATATGCCTTGAGTCGGAAGGTACAAAACTTATACGAAATCTTCCTCAGTAGTTGGAAAAGTTCTCTTTTTGAAATAATACAAAAAGCAGCAGAACATGATGCTGAATACCAGCAAATAAAACAACAATTACAGCAGACCAATAGTGAGGAAGGCCAACAAGAATTTGAGTTGGCTAATGCAAGTATGTTGTACTACAAAAAAAAAATATATGTACCAAATCAAACTCAAATTAAAAATCTGATTTTGGATGAATTCCACACCAGTCACTATGTGGGTCATCCAGGCTATCAGAAAATGATTACTGCAATTCAGAAAAATTATTTTTGGCCAGGAATGAAGAAGAATGTGGCTGAGTACTTGGCTCGGTGTTTAGAATGCCAACAAATTAAAACAGAACATCAGCATCCAGCAGGATTGTTGCAACCATTACCTGTTCCAAAATGGAAATGGGAAACCATTTCCATGGACTTTATCACTGGATTACCTAAGACAAAAAGAAACAATGATTCCATCATGGTGGTAGTGGACAAGTTGAGTAAAGCTGCACATTTCATACCTGTGCAATCTACGTACAAGGCTGCACAGATTGCTCATATCTTTATGTAGAATGTGTTCAAATTACATGGGCTTCCGAAAACAATAATTTCAGATCATGATGTGAAATTCACATCAACCTTTTGGAGGATGTTATTTGCTGAATTGGGAACTCAGCCGAACTTCAGTACAACATATCATCCCCAAACTGACAGACAGACGGAACGGGTAAAACAAGTAGTTGAAGATATGTTAAGGGCTTACGTAATGCAACAACCTATGGTATGGGAAGAGTATTTACATTTGGTAGAATTCACATATAACAATGGGTATCATACCTCGACACAACTAAGTCCTTTCGAAGTTCTGTATGGTCGGAAATGTCGTACACCTTCGAATTGGGGTGGACCAGAGGATAGGTTGAGTTTAGGGCTTGATATGCTTAAAGAAATGGAACACATGGTAAAAAGGGTACGAGCTAATTTGAAAGCTACCCAAGACAGACAGAAAATTTTTGCGGATCAGAAAAGAAGATTTAAGGAATACCAAGTTGGAGACCATGTTTACATCAAAATTCAAGCCAAGAGGAGGACATTACAATGGAGCGGTTGTGCTAAACTAGCACCCCGATACTGTGGACCCTTCCAAGTATTGGTAAGAGTTGGGCCAGTGGCATACCAACTCGCCCCGCCAAGCCACATTCGGGTTCACAATGTTTTTCATGTATCAGTTTTAAAAAAATATGTCTATGACCCTAGGCATGTGATCAGGTGGCAGGATATTCAGGTGGGGATTGTTGTGACAATAAGACTTGTCGAAGGGATAGTTTGTTGTTTTATTGCTTAAAAAAAAAACTAACTTAAAATATTACTTGCTGCAGGTTGAACCGGAAGGAGAGGTCCTGGTCGAACCTCTAAACATCCTCGACCAGAGAGAAGTGCAGCTGCGGAAACGAGTTATTACCCAAGTTAAGGAACAATGGAGACACTTTGGGACTGAGAAGGCCACTTGGGAAGATGAAACACTAATGATGAGAAATTATCCAGGACTGTTTGTGGCTGGGAGACATCAAGACGATGTCCAGTCTCAGGGGGGGGAGATGTAATGACCCCGATAATTCACAAAATAATTTCCTTGTTTTCTTTTAAAAAAAAAAGACATTTGGACAAGGATTATTGTTTACTTTGTGTAATGAATTGGAAATGTTATTAATGCAGAATTTGAGCATGAATAAAAGAAAATTACATTCAATACTTCGAGTAAGGAAGTTATTCTTTTCTTGATAATGTTTTCTTTTAAAAAAAAAAGAAATATAATAAAGCAGTTGTCAACAAGGGAAAAAAAACCCTAACTGTTTTATTCCTTCCTTAGAAAGTATGGAAGGAGAAACCGGGCTATTGTTGAATAGACGGAGAAAGAAAGGAAAATATGTTAAGTCTGGTAGGGACCAGATAACATGGCACAGGTTGTGCGGTAAAGAAATTGCTGAAGGCAGTGGTCTAGCAATAAGCTTGGGGGGAGACTTGATTCGACTAGTAAGTCTCGTGGTCGGGAGGATAGACAAGCAAAAAGGCAGTTTTCCCAAAACCTGAAAGAGGTGCGAAAACGTAAAAGCAGAAAATAGAGGTAAGTATGACTATGGAATTCCATATTGTTATAAAGTTTGTACCATTAGATTTATAAATAAGAACTTAGCAGTAAACTGTAGTAGAAACTGTTATGAGTTCTGTTCAGAATTATTATGTTGAAACCCCAATGGACATAGGGTAGATATAATTGTCCGCTAGCCGTAGGTAACTTCTCAATGTTTAGGAGGGTAACCTGGAGGGCTGTAAGTGACATCTGATGTAATGGAAACATATGTAAGAAGTATAGGTCATAATAAACGGTAACCGAATAAGAAAAGTATTACAAATTCTTCAGAGACCAGACAATAGAATGAGAGACCTGTGATAGAGAAGGGACAGGATAAAAACCTACACAGCTAGATGCAACAAAAAAACGAAAACTGAAGTAAAACCCCTTCTAGATAAATAAATTACTAGTAGGAATTTGGAATATAGCTTACAGACAAGTTAAAACTATGTCCTCAGATGCTATGGAACTTCCATAAAATAAATATGACTGCGTAGAAATGTCTAGATAAACTTTGCAAGAATTCTGATACAATGTTATTCTATGCATGCATATACAAAGGTATTTTCCTACCGAAATTAGACAATACCTAATGCCTGAAAGGTGACGACGTGAATATTTGAAAGAAGATAAAATTCAGTTAATAAGAACAGTCATAATAGTTATTCAAATGTTGAATGAGCGAAATGAAGTCCCAGTAATGGAAGAACACCTTTTAAACAAAGACCATTTGTTTATGCACTAAACCTGTACATTATATATACATAAACATGCCAAAGAAAATGTGCACAAGTCTATTAATTTAGAGCAGTCGAGTACTTATCTGGAACGAACGATTTTTCAATCAAACTACCACTGTGCCGAGACCCTTAAGGGCGAATCCATAGAACTTTCTAAGGATTCAAGGCCCGGGTAGGAGTTAATTATCACAGGTAAAAGAATTTCAAGAACCCCATAGAAATATCAACCCACTATTTATTAACAAAATATTTTACATAAGATCATGAAAACGGGTTTGAACCCGATGTCAAAATCCGGAATCTAAACATAGCAATGATATTCTCAACATTCGGTCAGTCTAACTGTACCATTAGCCGGTATGGAAAAATAATACATTACAATTAGAGTTCAGTGGACGGAAGTCCATGAATATCAAAAGAAAAGCATTACACAGGTATCCAAACATTCAGAAAATGAAATCCCAAGTAGGGAAAACTTGTAATAACTCTCAACTGAGAATTTACATGACAATCTTCGAATATTAACATAGTGAAACATGCCAATAAAACGAATTGGGTCAACCCAGATAACTGGCACCTTGTATGCATTAGCTGGGTGACATAGGGGTCGTTGGACTCACCTAGTGGCGGGCATAAAGGAACCCAGACAGCTACCTTTTCCCTGCAGCGCTGAATGTCATCCAATCTGTCATTGCACAGAAAAAATTGTTAATCTTACTAGCCACTGTAACTTATCACCGAAAACACATAAGGAAAACTAAAGAATGTTATTACCTGTGTTGACGTCAACCCTCGGCTCGATACCGGGCGGAATGGGTGAACAAAGAAATCTCTGCAATAGTGCATTTCGGAACGAAATAAGTCAACAAATAAACCTCTAGACCAGTATTACCTACACACAAGGAGATGGAATGAAATGTCTTCGCCATCACCATTATCGAGTAAAAGAGACAAACCATGGAATAAAGAATACATCTGATATATCTCACCCTGAGCAAGCGGCAGGAATAAGTTATGGTTTTGGTTCATCATCGAATAACAGGAGCAAGCCGAGTTCGGCATCAAGACATCTGCGGAGGTGGTACTCAGAACATGACCAAAGGAACTCTCTGGAGGCGAACGTATATCAGACAAGGATTAAACCCTAAGGACGGGGCATTGTAAGGCGGGAAGCACTTTCCATCATTCGATGGATAAGAATCATTCCCCATCGTTGATCTCTTCCCAAAATCCCAAGACCTGATCTCCCTGCAGAGGAATTTAATGCCAACAGCAGTCACGAGCGCAGAAGGAGTAAACAGACGCCGTGGGTGATCCACATGGCAAGCCCTTGATAGTTGACATTTAAGACCTCGGGAAAAATCAACAATTGGCGTACTACCAAGGCCAACTTGGTACGCAATTCCGCATAACAAATCAAGAATTAATAATAAACTGGATTGACTATAATATTTACCATATTATGTAACCTTATATGTACACCATGCCGGATGAAACTAAATATTATTAAAAAAAAAATTACCGGGTGTTACGGGTAGTAGGAGTTGTGACATAAATCATGTAATAGTTCATCTTCTGTGCAATCCCTATATTTTGGGTCATGAGTAGAGGAATCATGGAATTTGCATCAAACAACTGTTGGATACAGACAAAACCTCTTCAATTACATTGCTTCAAACCATAGTTACCAAGATAAAATTCGGATTCAGATTTAGACTGGAATTTGATATGATATGGTAAAAATTCAAATAATAATTTTTCAATTATGAAAAAAATCGACAACATACATCTTAAATGTTAACAAATATGTAGTTTTCTTTCTATAACAACCACTTTTTGCTAATTTGTTTCCATTAATTTTCAAATTTAAATAATTTCTATTAATTTTGACAAATATAAACAAGTTTAAAATTACAATTTACTTAAAAAAAACTCATTTCACTCTTCCCTCCAAAAATTTATTTTATTTTCAAAATTTAAAACTTTAATCGAAAATCTAAATATGAAATATTAAAAATATATCAAATTTCTTCTTATATAAACCTATTAAAATTTTCAATTAATTAAATTTAATAATTAATATATCATTAGAAATTAAATATTAAAAATATAAAAATTAATTAATTAATTAATATAAATATATTTAAAATTTCAAATAATTTGCATTACACATCGAATTTTTTGACTTCACAACTCAAATTCTTCCATCCTGCAGCCATTTATTTTGGCTTTAGTGGCCACCCCTCTATGTATGTGGATATAGAATAAACTCTCAACCCAATTTCCTTACAAGTAGATGATAAATAATCGTGTAAGACAAATGGAATTTTTTCCAAACAATTCGATATATGAATGTAATTGCCCAATTTTTGTATTTTTCACAAGAAATCCAAACTCTTTGTGTAGTGATTTGCTCTAGTATTTAGACACGGGTCACATTATTCGTGCACAAAGAAAAGGAGTGGGCTCCCCGTTCAAATCCCACACCCATCATAGGAAGGGACCTACACGTTTCAGAAGCCTTGACTATGGCAAGTAGAATGGATACATCAAGGGAATTGTAACTGATGACATACACAACCCCGGCTGCGGCGCTCCCCTCTGCTAGGTGAATTTTAAGAACCCATTCCTTTACAAGCATCTGAAATAGCTCTTGGTAGCAGACGAAGGTATTTACACACGACAATTTGTTTACCATGGAAACAAGGCCAATTTGACCGTGTGTAACATGTTGCCCTTGAGGTCTATTCCGAAGGGAGCCATTGTTTGGAATGTGGAACAGAATGTCGGCGATCGGGGTTCTTTTGCTAGGTCTTCTGGAGACTACGCCATCGTTGTCAGCCACAATATCAATAATGACACTACCAGGTTTGTTTTTCAATTATATTTACGGTGGGTCTGTTTATGGCACCATTGGTGTCGGTCACAATCCTGACCATAGCACTACTAGGTTTGATTGGTTTTTATATTTTAAGGATGATGGTTTTCAAGGATAGACATTCTTAGGGTTTTGCTATGTTTTCTCCCATGACAGTTGTATTTGGAGATCTAATTGCTTAATATCATTAGGTTGAATTACATTAGCGGGTTTGTTTCTGATTCCTACCTCTATGAGTTTATTAGTAACCGTGAAAACCTTAAGTTGGGGTCTTTGTTAAAAATGAAAAGTCGTAAATATATTCTTTCAAAACATAATTCTTTGTGTTTAGTGCTTCCAAAAGAATAATTGGATTTGTGAAAATTTGACGATACTACAAGATAGGCTTGACCACCCCACCAGCTTGCATATGCTAGCCATGGCTACCTCTATTCATGAATTTATCTAAACATGTCACATCGATGGGGGAATTGAACTTTAGTGGGCAGTATCACCACCCTCGCTTGAAAACCAGTCAAGTCTCTAGTGAATAAAAAAATTGTGTTTTCCTTCAATTTCATTTTTGTTGTAAGTAAATAAAATTTTATTAGAGAGAAATTAATGTAAAAGATTTCTACATCAAGTATTTATCTTATAGGATACATTGTTTGGTCTTTAGGTAAATGATCAATAAAAACTTTATACTTCGAGACTCACAACATTACATATTATACTAGCTAATTAAAACCCCTATCAAAAAGTTGACCAAAAAACATCAATTTATCTCAACTCCCCTTGATTGAAGGGTCATATAATCTGAATGCTTTCTCCTTTTATTTCTTATTTAACTTAAATTCAATATAATCCTTGTCATCATATTTCAAAGAAGACTTCTATGAAGTTCAGGGTTCCTTAGGAATCATGCTTGGCTTTCACCTAGCTGCTTATTCAAATTATTGATTTCTAACATCTTCCCCTGCTTAGAACACACATTAGCCACAGTATTTGCTACGATTTCACCAAACATCTTAGGACTAGAACTCGACCGATGAGGATGTAAGATTTAGATTCAACCTTAATCTTATCAGAAAGATCTTGCTTTATTTTCTTTTTTGCAACATCTCCCCTAGCTAATATGACATATTATCGAGAATATTATTTGCTACAGTTCCCCTAACATTGGTAGGAATAGTGCCAGTAGCAGAGGAAGGTCAGCATTTCAGAGTGAGGAGGGCCTAAGATCATATTTATGTGATATTTTTTTCTACACAGTGGTGATTGAACACATTGTCCTCTCATCAAGTGTTCCTCTATTTATGTGTGTATGTTCATGAGAAAAAGTTTCAGATTTAGTCGTTAGATGAGGTTATGCTCAGAAAGAAACGTGTTCATAATCCAACATTTATGTCCAACTATAGTGATTGTAATATATCATGAATTTTTCTACAAGACCCTTTCTTAAGTCAATTTAGAGTATTTGGGTAGAGGTATAATTTGATAAATCAACTATCCTTGTGGCCATGAAAACAAATCTACGAAAACATTTCTAATTGCCTTGAGTGAGTTGGCATTCATACATCTAATAGGTAGGCTAGACATTTCCACCCAGATAATGCCTAAGGATAAGAATTCAATGAATATATTAAAACCTATCTTCCATCGCCTTGGAAAAAAATATACAAATCTCCATAAACTAAGGCATATTGTACATAAGATTTTCTCTGTCAAGAACAAAGATAAATGCAATGATGAAAAACTCTTGTCCCTGGGGTGTATCACCATAGTAGTTTGCAAGAAGAAGCCTCAGGACTTGGATACACATTGATATCTTTCAGCATCAGACATACACTATTTAATATAGAATCAACCTATGGGCATGGTAGTAAGACTCCTCCACCTTAACCTAGGAGGAATAGAGAATCAAAACCAGTACGAAGGTTGGCTTGTAGGTATAAAACAATGAACATGAGAGATTATTTGAGATAAAAGAAAATCCTTTAAAGAGAAAAAAATTTGGGTCATCCCTCTATTGGTTGGATCCATCAAAGTAAATGGGATTGTTTCTTTGTCAGGTGGAGCTTTTCGCAGAGCCAAGCCATTTTTGATTGAAAAGCTGAATGCCTATATGCCCTTTTCATTTATCATATATATAGAGGGACATTTGGAGTAGGTTTTGGGTCATCACTACCACTGAGTGTGAAACCATAAGCAGAGAGATTGTGGTGATTGAATATCCATGAGTGGATGGGGTATGCCTGCAAAGACAACATGATATGTTTGGAGCCCAATAAGCACAAAGTTGTGTTTAGCATGAAAGCATAATCACAAGCTTGAAACAAGTTAACAGGCTTTAGCTTGCATGTTTAGGAGACATTCTCTTGTCCACCTAGATTCGAATAGTTATTTTTACATGTGTTCCTTGTAGTCTATTTCACTTTCCATGGATCCATTTCACATGGATGGGGCCAAGAACAATCCTTGGGTGACTTTGATGGGTTAGATTCCGACCAATTAGTCGCATAGCTAAGAATTGACTCCAAAAATATGCTAGTAGATATTAGTTTTTCCAATAGATCGGGGAGTAAACACTATAGGAAAAATCGAGCAATATGAAAAGGTCAAATAAGACGTATCTTGGATTTACACATACACATTTAACGAGTTACAAGAATATTTACATGAGTAACTAATGAATCAGCATACATAGCCTTATTGGAAGTGTCATGCCCATAATCTTTATGGATAATAGATATGCAAGGTGGCATGTAAGAAAAATGGAGTTAAAAATAAGAGAAAATGATCTCATGGGTGCTTTCGTCTAGCTTATAACACCATGCATAAAAAAAACAACATAGTCAACATCAACAGATTCATTTAAATGACTTTAAGCTAGAATATTTGGTAGTGGAAACATGAGAACAAAGAGTGGGACTACTTAACTTTTATCATGGATCCATAGATCTATGTTGTCTGAATGGGAATATTAGAAAGAAGAAATAATTATTTTAATTCTTCTTAAAATTTATAGGAAACATGTTAATCATAGTTTAAAAGATACTTGGGGCCTTATTTTCAGATTGTATGTTGAATCTCGGTTTCATGTTAAAGTTCAATTTTGTTATATGAGGTGATTGTCTCTTTTTCCAGGGTGAAGCTTCCCTTTGGAGCTAAGAAGATTGTGCCAAGTGGTTGTAGATCTATGATTGGTCAAGTTGCTCGAGTTGAAAGAACAGAAAAACCAATGCTCAAGGTTGGCAATATTTGAAATACCAAGGATTGTATTTTCCTTGCATATGGAAACACTTGCAACTTCTTTTAAGCTGTATATAACTTAAACAAGCCTAGTCATTACATGAGATGAAATGTATTTGTAGAGAACTAAAAGAACTAAAAAAACCATTTTAGAACTTGCATTAGATCCTTACCATGGCCTTAATGTGCATTTCAAATATGGGAATGTGCATTTTCTAGAAATGTAAAAACAAAATATCAAATGGTAGTTTCGTAAAGAACCCACATGCATTTCGAGATGAATCGATGAAGTGTAAGAGTGAAAACATTAGTTTTGTATCCAACATGGAAGACTACTATTCGATATGGCGAATTTATTTATGTAAAACTCACATAAATGTGGCATGATTTAAGACAATACATGAGATGCATACTATTCACATTCCAAGAGGTTTTTTGGATTTCTAATGAATCTTGGTGTTCACTTAAGGCTTTTCATATTTCTCTCAAGTGAACAAGCCAATTTTACATAACTCAATAGGATTATGTTTCCAACATCCCCCGTCCCTCACTAAGCTTAAGGGTTGTATATGAGTTCAAGAAGAGTGATAAAATACAAAAGTGTATAGTAGCCAATGGTTGGATGTGCTATTTGAATATGGTGGTTTGAGGAAGAACACAAACCAAATGGGTAGTAGAAGTTGAAGCCTTCTATTGGTGGTGATTTAAGGATAGCCACCAACTAGAGAGCTTGACTTGAAGAAATACCTATAACAATTCTAAATCTTGCTAGAAGTTGAAGTTTTATGTGAAATGAAAGTGTTATTTAATGATAGTTTAAATATAACCACAAACTAATGAAATGGGTAGAATGAGCCATAGTCTCAAATAGGAAATGGTTTAAGTCCGAACACCAACCAAATCATGCTCATGCAATATGAGTATGCCTCTCGCTATAACTCTAACTTAGTCTCTAGGGCCTCACTGCAATATCTAGTTCTAGTTGCAGCGTAGGTTCGTTGGGTATAACTTCAAAACTAGTAGTTGACCATCCATTTCCCCTTGTGAGAAGCAAAGTGAGAATATTAATATCTATTCATTGTAATATGTGTCAATAATTCAGAATAAATGATGTCGTATGATCAATATACCTTCTTGGCTGTTGAATACCATTGTCAAGAAGTGATCCATCCAATGTGAATATTTTCTCTAAAAGACTCTTATGTTTGGAACATATGTTTAAATGATGAGTATGTTTTCTATAAATTGAGGGCTTTGAATCCAAATTCCCACTTCCTCTAATTCTACCACATGAGGAAAACCTCTTTCAGAGTAATATTTGGAGGTACTATGTCAAGAAATATCTTGACTCATGATGAGTGTAGTGGTTAGCATTTTGGACTTTCAATCCAATGAACTGGGTTCGTATCCCACTGGGTCATGTGAAAGAGAGGGTTATTTGAGAAAACATGCAAATAATAAAGTGACAAAATGTATGGTGTACAAAGTAAATAACTATAAAATAAATTGATCCATAACGAAAATAGAATTTGAGCTCCCATTGTTAATGGCATTAGAAAAAAGGAAAATAGTTTCTCACTTATGGAAATTGACATATGTTGAGAATTGAAGATTTATGCCAAAGGCTGTCCCTAAGGTAAAGAGTGTAAATAAAAACTAACTCACATTTCTCATGGAGATTATCTTGGTTGCAAAACTCCTGTAGATCCATTTAACTCTAGCAATATCATGCATCTAGAGGGATCAAATCTATGGAGGTGAAAACTTTTTTTTGAAGTGTTAAGAAATTGAGGAAAGGCTTGCACCTCGAGGGATCCCTCTCGATGCATGATAAATCTAAATTTTATGTATATAGGTAGGTTTATATGTTTTGTATCATTATTTAAATTTAAATTTTTTAAATTTTATCTTGGAAAACATTAATGAAAATTTCAAATTTGTGGACAGACACACAAACTTACACATGACCCCCATACTAGGTTGTAGAATGTTCCTATCGACGCAATGAGGAGTGTTTGCTTGTGAATCTTATGAACATAAGAATAATATAGAACAATGACCATATAAGTGGTCCCTCTCTAAAGGAGCTCAAAGGGAGCGTTGTAACTAAGCGAGCTCTAGAGTGCATTTTGTTTCTTGTACATGGTACAAAAACTCCATCCATTGACTTTGTTCTACTGTGAGAGGCTCAATATTTCTTCATGAATAGGAATATACAAAAAGACAAGCATATATAGAAACTAGAGATAGTTGCAGTGCACTTCTAACCAGAAAGTGAGTAATTCTAATTGTTTCCAATTACTGCAACAAAAATCCACCTAGGGGTAAAAGACACCGAGTAGAGGGTTTTGTTCAGGGTTTAGAGTTTTTGAATAGTAGAAAAAATGAATAGAAGCTTTGTGATTGATGGGAATTCACTTCACAAGGTAGTCAATCATGTTGCTATAGTTGAATTGAATAGTGGTGAGTGTTGGGTGTGGAGCTTCATTATCTTCTTGATTATTTAGAGGTTTTTTGTTTCAACCGCATTGGATCCATGTTCCTAATGGGGTAGAAACATCACCCAATTAATTTCCATAAGGGGGTATAAGTGGGGCGAAGAGGAATTTTATGAGCCTCACGCCCCCCCTCCTCAACCCCCCTCCCCCTAGTGAGGACTCAGGGTATGCCATTCATTAGGTGGATGATCTCACAGTAGAAGTTATGTTAATTTATGGTTTTTTTTCCCTAGAATGAAACCCTCCATTCATATGATGGAACTGTTTTACCATTTTGTATTATTATTTTGAGCATGAAAGAGAGAGGTGACTATGTGAGAGTGAAGAGGAAATTACAGTGGATCTGGTGTAGGTTGTATCTCTTCATTTTGCTAGATAATATAATAGGAAGGACTAGTTGTTTCTCCATTGATGTAGCCCAAATTGGGCGAAACACGTATATCTGTATTTGTATTATTTTATGCATTTATGTATTTATGTTTCCACAATATTTTTTTTATTTCATTGATATGTTAATTAATTTATAAAAACTAGTATCAAAGTCGAAGGTTTATTTGGATGATAAAATCGCAAGAGAGAAGGGTTACTAGTTTGAGTGGGAGCAATGGAAAAATATGCTAGGTTTAGGATCAAGAAAATTAATGAGAAAAACTACCAGCTTTGGAATATGTAAATGGAAGAGTATCTGTATCATAAATATTTGTACCTATTATTGAGTGGAAAATCAAAGAAGCCGACAAGTATGATGGATGAAGAATGTGAGATTCTCAACAAAAAGGCACTAGCAATAACACGACTATGTTTAGAAGCGTCAATGGCATTTAACATTTCAAAGGAAATGAAAAAATAAGTCTTAATGACGACGTTGTCCAAACACTATGAAAAAACTTTGCCTCAAATAAGGTATTCTTATGAAGCATCTATTTAATATAATGATATGAGAAGGTTGATCTCTTTTTCATCATTTAAATGAATTTAACATGGTTACTAGTTAGTTATGTTCTGTGGGGGTAAATTTTGAAAATTAAGTTAAGGCTCTGTCATTTCAAGGATAATTGCAAGAAAGTGGAAATGGCCTGGTTATGGCTATTAGCAACTCTCTCTCTGGATCTAGTACTTTAAAGTTTGATGATGTTGTTGGTGCTATCCTTAGTCAGGAAATGCGACGGAAAATCTCTAGTGAGACATGAGATAATACTTTGACTGTAGAGACTATGGGAAGAAAAATGGAAAGAGGAAGGAACCTAGGAAATGATAGTAAGTCAAGAAAAGGCATATCCAAATCTAGATAAGGGATAGTGTGTTGGAAATGTGGGAGGAAATGACACTTGAAGAAAGATTGTAAATATTAGAATGGAAAAGAAGGAGATGGAAAACAAGAGAACAATAATGAGGAGAATGTGACAGGTGATGTGTTGTAAGATGTTTTGATTATTTCATTAGAGAATATTATTGATGCCAAGGTGGTAGACTCATGGACTTCATTCCATACCACACCTAATAGGAAATATTTTCATGACTATTCAAGGAGATTTTGGACATGTTTTTCTAGGTTATGATAAACCCTATAAAATCGTTGGAATGGGAAAGGATTTTATAAATAAATAGAATGCAAACCAATTGATATTGAAGGGGGTAAGGCATTCTCCATATCTAGAGAAAAGTATAATTTCAACAAGGCAGTTTGGAGGTGAAGGCTATGTAACTACTTTTATAGACAAAACCCAAAAGGTCACTGAAGGAGACCTTGTAAGAAAAAAAGGAGAAAGGGTTAGTACATTGTATTTACGCAATAGTATTTCTAATTTTGTTAATTGTTTAACATCAGCAGGAGAATATACGGCACTCTTACATCATAGGATCGGGCACATGAGTGAGAAGGGGATGCAAATTCCACTCAAGAAATTTGTTGTTAGGTTTGAAACATGTTGATTGGGATGTTTGTGAAAAATTATCTTAAGAGAAAACAAAAGAGAGTCAGATTTATCAGAGTTGGGAAGGAAAAGAAGTGAGAAAAATTAGAGCTTGTGCATACAGATGTATGGGGACTTGGTCATGTATCATCTCTCGGTGGCTATGTCTATTATGTTACTTTTATTAATGATGCGGCTAGGAAAACCTAGATTTATTGTATTCAAAATAAATCTAATGTATTTGATTCTTTCAAGAAATGGAAATATTTGGTTGAGAATGAGAGAGGAAAGAAGTTGTAGTTTCTCAGATCATAAAATGGAGGTGAATATTGTGGCAAATAGTTTGATAACTATTGTTCACAACATGGAATTCATAGAGAAAATGTAGTTCCAGGAACACCATAGGAAAATGGTGTGTCAGAAAGGATGATGAAGACAGTCATGGAGCATGCAAGGTGCATGAGGTTGTGTGCATGATTGCCCTTAAAATTTTGGGAAGATGTTGTAGATATTATGATTTATCTAATAAACAAAGGGACTTTAAGTACGTTGGATGGTGGTATTTCAGAGGAGGCATGGATGGGTAAAAAGATAAAGTACTCATTTGTAAAGAATTTCGGCTGTGAAGCCTTTTTCCACATCAATAAAGAAAATAGAACAAAGCTTGAGGAAAAATAAAAGAAATGTACCTCTATTGGATATGGTGGAAATTATTTTGGTTATCACCTATATGATTATGAAAATCATAAAATCATTAGGATTCAAGATGTTATATTCAATGAAAAGGTCTTGTATAAGGATCAAATGCAGGGAAAGAACTAGGAAAAATAAAATAAAGAATATGCAATTCATGATGAGATCACAAGAAAAGTAAAGTTGTATGAAAAAAATAATGATCAACAACCATAACAAAAACAACCACAACAATAAGAACCTCAAACACCTGAAAGTGGTGTTAGAAGATCTACCAGGAAAAGTAGACCCCTGAACGATACTCTCTTCCATTATACTATGTATTGCTGACTGATTGCGGTGAATTAGAAATATATGAAGAAGCAATTCATGCAGAAATTAGGAAGAAGTGGGAGAAATCCATAGAAAAAGATATGGACTCCTTGACAGATAACCAGACTTGGGACTTAGTCAAGTTGCCTTCATGTAAAATAACATTGCAGAATAAATGGTTTTACATGTTGAAGGAAGAATATGGAGGTAAATATAAGTATAAGGTTATAATTGTGGTGAACGGGGTTTCACAAAATAAAGGTATAGGATTTGATGAAAAATTTTTCATGTTGTTAAAATGACTTCAATCAGAACAATTTTAAGTCTAGTGGTAGCAGACGATTTTCATCTTGAGTAGTTAGATGTAAAGACAAAATTTCTCCATGGGGATTTGGAGGAAGAAATATATATGCAACAACCACAAGGATATGAGGTCAAAGGGAAGAAGAAGTTAGCATGAAAATTAAAGAAGATCTTCTATGGATTAAAACAAGCTCTAAGGCAATGATCTGTCAAATTTGATAGGTTTATGTTTGAACAAGGTTATACTAGATCTCACTTTGACCATTATATTTATCTTCAAAAGAAAAATGATGGCATATATATTATATTGTTATTCTATGTATATGACATGCCTCTTGTAGGGTCTACCATGTAGGAAATAAATGTCCTTAAAGTAAAAATTGGCAAAATCATTTGCAAGGAAGGATTTGGGAGATACAAAACAAATCCTTGGTATGAGAATAACTAGAGACAAGAAAAATCACAAATTAACATTATCTCAGAGTGAGTACATATAAAAGGTGATGGAAATATTTAATATGCAGAATGAAAAACCAATTAGTACACCTTTGGCTTTCCATTTCAAACTAAGTAAGGAGATGTGTTTCAAGACTCAAGAAGATATGCATTATATTTGTAAAGTTCTATATGCATAAACAGTTGGAAGCTTAATGTATGCAATGGTCTGAAGAAGGTTTGATATTGCACATGCAATGGGAGTTGTAAGAAGGTATATGAATAATCCAGGAAAAGAGCATTGGGTGACAGTGAAGTGGATTCTCCGGTATTTGAGTTGTAGCGCAAATCAAGAATTATGCTTTGATGGTTCAAACATTTCTCTACAGGGATATGTTGATTCATATATGGCAGGAGATGGCAATAACATGAGGAGGACCATAGAGTATGTGATGTGGGTGGAACAACTGTCAATTGGGTTTCAAAATTGGAAAACATTGTTGCACTTTTAGTAATGGAAGCACGATATGTTGTTCCTACAAAGGGTAGTAAATAAATGATTTGGCTACAAAGGTTTATGGATGAATTGGGAAAGAAGCAAGAGATGGGCATGTTATATAGTGACAACGAGAGTGCCATTCATCTTGTAAGGAAATCAACATTTAATTCCAAGACTAAACATATACGATTGAAATACCATTTCATACGGTCATTCTTGGAAGATAGATAGTTAAAGCTCGAAAAGATACACACTAGCGAGAATCCTGTAGATATGTTAATAAAATTTGTAACTAGGGAGAAATTGATATTCTATTGAGTCTCTATTGGTCTTCACGTATGATGGCAAAGATTAGAAACAACCATATCCTAGTGGAGTCATTGTGCAACAAGTGAAGCAATGATGGATTTTATATAATTAGTCTCCGAGTGGGAGATTGTTGGGTGTGGAGCCTCATTATCTTCTTGATTGTTTAGAGGTTTTTTGTTTCAGCCTCATTGGATCCATGTTCCTAATGGGGAAGAAATGCTACTTGTTTAATCACCCTCAAGGGGTACAAGGGGGGGCAATGAAAACTTTTCTGAACCCCCCCCCCCCCCCGCCCCAATGGGGTTTCGAGGGCAACGCCCCCAATGCTAAAAATAGATGAAAATTTTCCTTGTAAAATATTCTAATTTCATGGTCAATTTGGGTCGTTCATTGGGTGAGTGATCTAATGGTAGAATTTATGTTAATTTACGGATTCTTTATCTATAAGGCAACACTCGGTTTATATGAGGGAATTGTATTGTAGTTGTATATTATTATTCGTAGCAAGAAATAGAGAGGAAACTGTGTGAGAGTGAAGAGGAAATTATAGCAGATCTGTTGTATGTTATATCTCTTCATTTTGCTAGATAATATAAAAGGTAACCATGTATATCTGTGTTTCTCTTTTTTTATGTGTTTGAGCAATGTTTTTTGTATTTCATTGCTCTATTAATTAATTTCTAACAACGAGCAGTTGGCACTCATGTTTCGAGAGGCTATGGGAAATGTAATGGAACTTTGAGACCATAGGTGAATGGAAGGTGCCAATGAGCCTACCTTATAAGAAATAGTTGGATGGTGAAGCTCAAGGTGGTAGAGGCATTTTTTTTAGTTTTTCATAGTGGGAAGGCTCATTGTGGTGGTTGTCATTTTGGTCGTCTATGGGTCACAAGAGACGTGAACGTTGCAACATACTTTCACTAAATTTCTATGATTTCATAGATCATTGTCAAAGTAAGATAAACGATCACAAATAAAGCACACACATAGTATTATGCGCTAGGGTTTCAAAATTCAAAGAAAGGATAGGAAAAAAACATTGAAGATAACTTAGGATTGTTAGGGAGGAGAGCTCACATCGACAAAGATGCAAATTTGACTAGCTTTTGAGTAGTGGGGATGTACATGCCAGACCAAAAATCTAGTGGCTCAAACTATTATGTAGGGCAGTTATAGGTGTGCTCACATACAATGTCAAATTCACCTAAATGTAATATGGGGAAAGCTAAAATGTGATATGCATATATTTACAAGAGATAAACAGAAATACAATAATGCTTTTACCGTGTTTTCATATTTCACAAGGTTTTTTGGGCTTTTCATCTTCTTCTCAAGTGAATAAGCCAAATTTACATAACCCAAGAGGATTATGTTTCCAACATTAATTTTAGAACTTAAAGATGAATATAAAATACCAATATTATTCATATGTTACATATAAATACACAAATAACCCTTGATTTCATATTCCAAGCTTAGACTCCTCATAATTATTTATTATCCTTTTTTCAAATAAATAAACCAAATTTGCTTAACCAAAAATATTATGTTTTCAGTACTTATTATCCATTAGAAAAATTTAGCTCACATTTTTGTAATGCATCATAAAAGAAATTAACTCCCCTTTTTGTAAGACATCATAATGTGTTCAGTCCTTTTGTAAAAATAGATAGAATTTGAATATCATTGGACAAAATAACTTTTACAACTCAAATTGACCATACAGAAAGTGAAAAGGTGAGGAATCATAAAATATAAATTCTACAATTTAAGTCCTTAAAATTAGCCAAAAATATCTAAATCATGCATTTTAATTAAACAAAACAATTTTGGTTAATTTGAGTTAAAAAATGCGCAAGTTACTGAGTTGCTGGATTTCATGTGAGAAAATGAAAGTGAATTTAAAATTTATGAGATACGTGGACTTTTTCATCAACCCAGAAATAGACATCATTTCTCACTTTCTCAAAATTATCTTAACCTGTGGATCTTAAAATTAAAATTAAAATTATTTACGGGTTAAGGTAAATAGTCTTAAAATTAAAATTAATAATTCTCTCATCTGTGATAGAATTGAGAAGGTTATTTTCTGTATCTAGACGCCATATATTGCGTCCTTGCGTCACAATAATTCACAAAAAAATTGATGGCGTAACAATATTGTGCAGGTATTGCATTGTAGTGTCACTATACAAACTCTAAGGCACCTTTAATAATGTATATGATGTAAGCAACGTGATGGAATTGATAAAAATGTGACGGCCTAACAGTATTGTGTTGACATTGAGTGTCACGATACAAACTCTAAAGCACGTTAATAATTTATATGATGTGAGCAATGTGATGTAATTGATAAAAAAGTGATGGTTTAACAAAATTGTGCTTCCATCGTACTGGAGTGTCACATTACAAACTATAAAGCACCTTTAATAATTTGTAGGGAAGCAGTGCGATGTAAGTGATTGGATAGAAAAAGAATCTGTGGTGTTTTTAGTGAAATTAGGTAATATTATTAGGTAAAATTATAATTTTTTATTATTAAAAATAAAATTATATTTTTTATTATTTATTGCCATGATAAAATTAAACATTTATATTAATTTCCAATCAAAATTAATATAAAAATATGAAAGTAGAATCAAAAGACCAAAACAATTAATTGAAAAGTACAATGATAATTCATATGAATTGTTTTTTATAAATTGTAAAGAGTTTTTAATAATTTATAGTATTATCATAATTCATATGATATGATTCAATTTATAAGAATTATTTTTTCAGAAACTGTAAAGAGGTTTTAATAATTTACATTGCATGATGCAATTTTATGACAATGATTGATTGATAGGGTATAATGAGTTTTTAATAATTTATAAGGTATAATGCAATTTTATGACAATAATTGATCAAGTATAAAGAGTCTTTACTAATTCACATAGCATGATAACAATAATTGATAAAGTGAATTTGGGCCTATTATCATTAGCTATAGTTGTAATTGATAGAAAATTGTCATTTTAGAAAAACTAAAATGTCTTTAACTAATTGATACAACTTTTATATATATAGTAAGCATTACGTAGTTGTGCATTGCCATGCATTTGTAATCATCAATTGACACATGTTACCTTAAAAATCACGTTATAATCAGTCGGTTGTTGTGAGTTAAGAAAACTTACCCGAGTATTTGATATTTTAAAAAGTAAAAAACTTTGTAAAATATAAGTGTACACGTTCTTAGAGTCACAAAACCTTGAGAGTATTTTATATCAACTACATGATATAATTAGCTGAGATAGTGTGTAGAATAATTTCCGGTTAAGTTTTCGTTTTTCTAACTTTATTATTTGGAATTTTATTATTTGAGATTTAATTGATTATAAATAATCCGTTTTTAATCAAGGGATTGTGCCAACCTGATTGAATTGACGATAATCATATAATGTGATATAATTAATGCATATAGTGTGCAATATGGTTTCAACTTTTTTTCACTTTATTATTTCGGATTTAATTGGTTATAAAATTTAATTGTTAATCCAGCATTCGTTGATGTGCCAAATTGCTCGAATTCACTGCAGTCATATCACATACAACTCTGTATGAAGTATTTGCAGCATAATTTGTCCTACATACAACTCTGTTACATCGTCGTTATCACAAAAATAAGATAACGGTGAAATTTAGTAAGCCAATCAGAATTTTAATAAATAAAATTAAAATTAAAATTAAAATATTAAAAACAAAAATTAATTTCGTTTGATAATGTGAACTTTTAGATATTGTGATTTAATTTTTAGATAAATGTAGATTAATTGATAATGAAAGCTAAACGGAATGGGTTATCACTTTTAGTGTGAATTAATTTTTATATAATTAATTTGGTATCATGAAAATTTTATGAGATTAATTAATGAGATAAAATTGACATTTTGTTATTAACACTAGTTGTAATGGATATGACAACTCTAATTTATAATTTTCTGCAACTTTAACAAATGTCACAATGCTTTCTTTGGTGGCTTCTTCGCTCTATGCTTCTATTCAAGGTCTTCCCATCCTTAACTAAGGTAAACTTTTTCACAATGTTTTGATGATTTGACTTTTAGTTATTTTTTATAGCTTCTCTTATCATATATCTTTCATATTTCTTTTTGTCAAACAAAACAGTGTTGTCATTTAGAATGGTTGTTTCATGCTAGCTATCTTGGCTGCTCCTAGGTCAAGTTGTCATATTCTATGTTGCAATTACACCCTCACTGATTTAGAGTTAGCTACCTTGGCCACTTCTACCTCAAGGCTTTGTATTCTCTGGTGCAATTCTTTTTCATTTGAAATAATAAATCCTTCTCTTATCTCATTGTCTTCATGAGTCTTGGGCAAAGCAATGATGCTCAATACTCTAAAATATTATCAAATTTGAAATAAGAAACTATTCTATGGATGTTGAAATGGTTTTTAAAAATTTGGCTAGGTGTTTCATCAATTCAACTCTTATTGACAAGCCAAATCATCATGGTCAAAATATAACCAATCAAAATTTTTGTGACTTTATAAAGACTTACTATGGTTTTAGGTGCACCTTGATTTTTGGTCATGGAGCACTAACATGTTTCTCGCCAACAACTTAATCAATTCGAAAAGTGACTACACTTGGACTATGCCTCACTAATCATCACTTATATTATATTTACATATACACCAGAAACTCAAACTTAATCCAAAACCATTCATAATTTTATCACAACATGCATGACATATAATAGATATGTCATAAACACTACATACATGAAAATATGCAACAAAAGAATACCTTCAGAGTGGCCCTTGGCTTTATTCTCCACAAAAATCTAATTCCCCTTCAATGGAGACAATTTACAATGCCAACTTTGTGATATCTCTTGACATGAAGTTTTTGTGTAGATAACTTGTATATATCTTTTTTTCTTTTTGGATATTTAAGTTTGTAAGATGTATGAAGAACTTATTTATCAATATTATATTACTGATAATGAATGATTGTACATTTGTTTTTAAGATGTTGAAAATAAATAAAGAGGTCGGGAAAATTAATGTTGAAGTATGCTTGGATGAAAGAGATGGTGCTGCAAATTGTTGATGTATATTAATTACCTAGTATTAAGTCCTAGGTATCAAATTGGAATGATTAGAATAATTGTGAATTATGGAATTGACAAATTTATTTCTTCCCTAAAATACATGATGTTGTTTTTGGGAGTGAGAATGATGCAGGAGCATCTAGCTGACAGGGCAAAGACAAAAGTGAGGGAATATGGTTTCTGAAGAGGACGGAGAGATTGATTCATTTAGTGGGAAACATACTTGTTTTTTTTGTTCTTTGCTTTTCTTTTATCAAGTTACTTAAGGATTATTGTAGTAAGTTGTAATTAGGAGTAGTAATAATTAGATTAGAGTCATTGTTTTCAAACAGTTAAGTTACTGTTGTAAAAGGCATGAAAAGAAAATGTACTAGAAATCAGACAATGTTCCGTATGGAAAATAACTGCTGTAACTAATTGAACAAACTGAACAAACTGAACAAACTAACAGCAGTTAGAGCAGTTTGTAACAGTGCTATTAAATAGTGAAACAAAGCACAATACAGGGGTTCGGACTCAGAGATAAGTATTCAAAAAAAAATACAAATTTTCTGTGCACATATCCTCATAACGTCCTATTCATTTATGAAGTATTTTCATATTGAATTACTGTGTGAATATCATAAATGTATGGTCACAAAATTTAAATCAAAAAGGGAGACATTTGAATGTAGAGTTCGTTAAATTCGGAGGAGTAACAACGCTCATCTACAGACAACACCAACAGAGTAACCAAACATGCAACCAGGAATCGTCCATACAATTTTCTACATACGAAAAATCAGAGTTTGCCATTACAGTGAAGAGAACAACCACAATAGAACCCAAGTATGCAAATTTTAAAAGCATAACCAAAAAAATTCAATTCCAGATAGTTAATATATAGTCATCACAAGTTATTGTCCATTTACATTTTGTCTTTAAAAACTTAAGAACGAACCAGTTCACAGATTTGGGAGCTGTAATCATTATCAACATAAATTGAAACCCCATAGATTCCCAAACCCACTCCTACGACTCGACAGAGACACTGTACAACAACAGAACCAAACATAAATAGTGGCTCGAGGCCAACAACTAAACCAAACCATACGCCAAAAGACTCAGGCAAACGAACTACAGGTAAATAGAACAATGCTACCCGGAATTCCCTCAGAATAGTCAGAGGTCCAAGCACCGGAACCCTCGGTCACTCCACCTGCAAGAGAAACCAAAGGACAAGAGTTAAATTACAATGGAAGGAAAATACAGGAAAATTAAAACAATTTTTTTTTTGAACAAGCAAAAACTACATTGGGTTCCCCTTACCTATCAGAGGAGCCGTGACCACTGCAATCTCAGATTGTCTTCCTACTCACAAGGAGCCAAAGACAATAGAACCAGAAAGAGAAACAAGTATAAGAATATAGCAAAGAAGGAAAGCTTACCAGTCACATTGGCGGAGGAATCGACGAAGAACGACACCATTGGTTTGCCGAGACCATACATGAGCCGAACCAGTGCTGTAGAATGAGACCGAGAACCACATTCTCATAAACTAACACCCAGAGGTAACAATAGTGAGAGCCCAGGTAACAAATCGAGCAGAGGACGCATAGAGGCAGAGACCCGTTAAAAATCGACAACAGAAAACTGAGGAACAGTCTAGACACAAGCAGAGAAACAAACCTTACCAGATTTCCACAGTTCCACAGACGACCGAGACACTTCCACAATAGATTCTAAACAAATGGAGCCATGAAGACAGCCGCGAGCATGCAGCTCAATAGACTCGGAGCAACAAAACCCCGAACTAGCTAAAAGAACCCACATCGAAACTTGCATACTACCAACTCGTATCACAGAGAACCAGGAGGATGAGCTTCAAACAAATACACAGCATCATAGAAGAAAATCACAGAGAAATCACCAAGTCGCCGAGAGCTCGCAAACGGAGGAACCGGAGGTAATACAAAACCAAATGAACGCAAGGGTGGTGAAAACCCTATACCAAGGCGGGGTTTAGAATTCCAACATAGTACAAGTGTCCAGTCCACATAAAACCAACGTACCATACTGTAAAACATATTAATTGAGCCCAGATTGAAAATCAAGTTATATCTATCCAAAATCCGATAAACATAAATATCAACTGACGGTACAACACCAAGTGGAAAGGAGTGACAGCGGGACCACGTGGGCTAGCCCCATCAAGTCATATCAGAGCGAGGTTATTAAAAAAAAAGGGATGGAAGTTCAAAGACGGGGACGTGGAAGAGGTGTGCACAGAGGAGTAGAAGAGGGCTTGAGAGAAGAGTTGAGAGTCCTTACTGCTCACTTAGAAGTAGTAGAGGCAGGAAGGAGAAGAGACCCAGAACTTGGGGATGATAGTGAGGAAGAAGCAGCAAGTGCTACGGAAGGATTAGAGGAAGAAGCCCCGGAGATAAAACTATTGAGATCAGTAGTGTTAGCCAGCAGCAAATGCAAACCTGAGATCCCTAACTACGATGGCAGTCTATCCGCAGATGTTCTGCTGGATTGAGTAAGTGAGTTAGATAATTATTTCGAAAACAAAGAGATCAGTGAAGACAAAAGAGTTAGATTTGCTGCAACCAAGTTAAAAGGACACACTGCTTTATGGTGGGATAGTGTCCAAGTGGACAGGAAGAGGATGAACAAGCTACCGATAAAGAAGTGGCCAAGAATGGTGGCAAAACTGAAGGGAAGGTTTTTGCCTAAAGACTATCAGGTCGAACTTTATCGACGAGTGCAAAATCTAAGGCAGAAAGGTATGACTGTAAAGGAATACACAGAGGAGTTTTATTGTGTAAATTTATGGGCTGGTTATACTGATGATACTCCAGAGAAGACAGCGAGATATGTGAATGGCTTGAAGATGGAAATACTGGATGAGATCAGTATTCTCTCTCAACGAAATATAGAAAAAGCCTTTCAGAGTGTTGTAAAGTCTGAAGAAAAAATTGACACGAAACAAAACAATAGGAGAGGACGAGGACAGTCCTATGGCAAAGGAAGAACTGCTACTAACAGCGAGGAAGGCAGCAACTTCAGAGCTTCAAGGACAGCACAGAAGGGAGATAACACTAGAGGAGGTTGGCCATATCAGCGAGGAAGAGGAAATGGCCACGGAAGAGGGACTAATGTCCAGTGCTACAGGTGCCATAAGTGGGGGCATAGATCCTTCGAATCCTCGGAAGCCGAGCATGCTAGCCTAAGGGGAGCATTTGTTGCGCATCCTGAGGAAGCTGAAGCACAACCCCGGGAAGTAGAAAATGTGGCAGAAACAGGAGAGGCATTAGCTTTAAACAAAGTGTTGTTGAAGCCAGTAAAGGAAATGGCTGAGCAGACCCAACGGAAGGCATTGTTCCGAACAGTTTGCAAATGACATGGGAATTGTTGTAAATTAATCATAGACAGTGGGAGTACAGATAACTTAGTTGCCACTGAGATGGTGGAAAAACTGGGATTAAAGTGGCTTAAACATCCCACACCTTACAAGGTGTCGTGGCTACAGAAAGGCCACCAATTATTAGTTGATGAACAATGTGAGGTTGAATTTCATATTGGCAAATACCAAGACAAAGTTGTCTGTGATATTATGCCAATGGACGTATGCCATATACTGCTAGGGAGACCATGGCAGTATGACCAGAAGGTGACACGTGATGGGAAAACGAATTGTGACAAATTTGTGAAAGATGGAGTCAAACATACGCTTGTACCCATCAAGGAGGAGGATGTAGCAGAATCAAGTGGAACAAAAGCATTGTTAATAGGAGGAAAACAGTTTGTTAAGCAGATTGAAGAAAACGAGGTGAATAATGAAGTTGTAAGGAGGAAAAAAGAAGTATCACTGAACACAGAAAATTCAGAATTGCCTATAGAGATTCAAGAGCTGTTGGAAGAATTTAAGGACATTGTGGTCGACGATTTACCAGATAGGTTGCGTCCCAGAAGGAGCATTAGCCATCATATCGATTTCATACCTAGAGCAAGTCTACTGAACAAGGCAACATATAGAATGAGCCCGAAATACAATGAAGAGATTCGTAAACAGGTGCAAGAGTTTCTGGATAAGGGACTGATAAGACAAAGTTTGAGCCCTTGTGTGGTACCAACATTACTCGTACCTAAGAAGGGAGGAGAATGGCGGATGTGTACGGATTCACGAGCCATCAATAAAATCACTATTCAGTATAGATTTCCCCTACCCAGAATGGATGACATGATGGATTGTCTCAGCGAAGTAGCCTACTTTACGAAGATTGATCTGAAGAGTGGATATCATGAGATCAAGATCAGAGACGGAGATGAATGGAAAACAGCTTTCAAAACCAATGAAGGGCTGTACGAGTGGCCAGTCATGCTGTTTGGTTTGAGCAACGCTCCTAGTACTTTTATGAGGTTGATGAATGAAATGCTAAAGTAATTTATTGGCAAGTTTGTGATAGTTTATCTTGACAATATTTTAATTTTCAGCAAAACAAAGGGAGAACACCTTCAGCATGTTCGAAGAGTGCTGGAGAAATTACAGCAGAACAAACTGCTGATCAACTTAAAAAAATGTACTTTCCTGCAGAAGGAACTGGTTTATTTGGCGTTTGTAGTCGCAGAAAATGAATTGAAGATGGATCCAAAAAAGATCGCAGCAATCATCATCTGGCCATCACCCAAGAGCTTGTTTGAGGTACATAGCTTTCACAGATTGGCAAGTTTTTATTGGAAGTTTATTGGAAATTTCAATGAAATCTGTGCACCAATCCTAGACACCATCAAGAAGGACAGTCAGCCTTTTTGTTGGACCAATGCAACAGAGGACAACTTTCAGCTTTTGAAACGGAAGATTACGGAGAGACCAATCTTAAGACTACCTGACTTTAACAAACTTTTTCAAGTTCGATGTGACGCAAGTGGGACAGCTATTGGCGCTGTGCTTAGTCAGGAAGATAGACCAGTGGCATTCTTTAGTGAGGAATTAAATGAAAGTAGGTAGAGATACTCCTCGTACGACAAGGAATTTTATGTCGTGGTCCAAGCTTTAAAGCATTGGAGACACTACCTTCTGGGCAACGAGTTTGTATTATTTTCTGATAATTTAGCATTACAATATGTAATGTAACAACACAAGTTGAACCATAAGCATGCCAAATGGGTAGAATACTTGCAAAGTTTCACCTTCATGCTAAATCACATTAGCGGCCAAGCCAATAAAGTGGCAGATGCCTTGAGCAGAAGAGCTTTTCTCTTACAGGAAAGCAGAATACAGGTGATGGGATTCAAACATCTAAAGGATTTGTACGAGACCGACATAGAATTCAAAGAAGCCTTTGAAGCATGCTAAAGTCCCATGTTGAGGAATACAAGTCCATGGCTGGACTACAATTTGCAGGAAGGACTATTGTTTAGAGGTGGACAGTTATTTATCCCAGACTATTCGATGAGAGGAAATATTGTACGGGAGAAACATAGTGGTGGTCTAGCCTCTGCCTTGAGCAGAAGAGCTTTTCTCTTACAGGAAAGCAGAATACAGGTGATGGGATTCGAACATCTAAAGGATTTGTACGAGACCGACACAGAATTCAAAGAAGCCTTTGAAGCATGGCAAAGTCCCGTGTTGAGGAATACAAGTCCATGGCTGGACTACAATTTGCAGGAAGGACTATTTTTTAGAGGTGGACAGTTATGTATCCCAGACTATTCGATGAGAGGAAATATTGTATGGGAGAAACATAGTGGTGGTCTAGCCGGTCATTTTGGCATAGGAAAAACTTTGGAATAGCTCAGAAACTTTTATTACTAGCCCAGAATTCACAGGGATATCCAATGATATGTGAACAAGTGTAAATTCTGCCAACTGGTGAAAGGCCATAGTCAGAATATCAGAATTTACACACCACTACCTGTTCCGAGCAGGCCATGGGACTCAATCAGCATTGACTTTGTCTTGGGACTGCCTAGAACGTAGTGGGGGTATGACTCAGTGATGGTGGTGGTAGATAGATTTTCAAAAATGGCTCATTTTATTCCTTGCCAGAAAACTATTGATGCCACGTATGTAGCTCACCTATTTTTCACGCAAGTTGTTAGATTACATGGCCTACCCAATTCTATCGTTTCTGATAGGGATGTAAAATTCACAGGATGCTTTTGGCGCACCCTATGGAAAAAGTTGGGCACGCAACTGAATTTCAGCTCTGCGTATCATTCGCAGACTGATGGGCAAACAGAAGTGGTGAAGAGGAGTTTGGGAAATTTTTTATGGAGTTTGACTGGGGAAAATTCATGGTTATGGCATCGTGCTCTCGCTCAGGTAGAATTCGCTTATAGCGATTTTGCCCAATCGTAGCACTGGACATATCCCGTTCCAAATCTTGTAGGGCATGCACCCTTGGGGAATACAAGAATTGCTAGATTTAGGAAAATTAGAATGAAGAAGCGCAGATGGAGAAGATTTTCCCGAAGCAATGAGCGAACTACATGAACAGGTAAAATTAAAATTGCAGGACAGCGTACAGAAATACAAGCAGCAAGCAAATTCAAGGTGAAGGGAAGTACAATTCAATGTCGGAGATGAGGTCCTCGCGCACTTGCACAAGGAATGGTTTCCTAAGGGTACGTATAATAAATTAAGGTTTAAAAAAATTGGTCCCTGCAAGATCTTGCGTAAATTCTCAGCCAATGCCTATGAAATTCAACTGCCACCTGATATAGGCATATCACCTATTTTCAATGTGGTGGATCTGTTCCCATATACTGCCCAAGCAGAGGAAGACAGTGTGGTACGCCCATAACGGGACACCCAAGTTGGAGACGGCTCTTGGATGAGGCATATGCCTTCGGCTCAATCCCATGAGATTGAAGGAATTCTCAGCACACAGGTAGCCAAGAAGACATGTAGGAAGGAATATCTGCGATATCTCGTCTAGTGGAGAGACTGTCCAATGGAGGACAGCTTATGGCTCGACGCAACATAGATATGGAAGGCTGGCTATTTGGTGCAGGAGCTCACGGAACAGAGCCATGGATTTCTTTTACCCCGGGAGCCTGATGCAGGAGCATCTAGCTGGCAGGGCAAAGACAAAAGTGAGGGAATATGGTTTCTGAAGAGGACAGAGAGATTGATTCATTTAGTGGGAAACATACTTGTTTTTTTTGTTCTTTCCTTTTATTTTATCAAGTTACTTAAGGATTACTGTAATAAGTTGTAATTAGTAGTAGGAATAATTAGATTAGACTCATTGTTTTCAAACAGTTAAGTTACTGTTGTAAAAAGGCATGAAAATAAAATGTACTACAAATCAGACAAAGTTCCATATGGAAAATAACTATTGTAACTAATTGAACAAGCTGAACAAACTAAAAGCAGTTAGAGCAGTTTGTAACAGTGCTATTAAATAGTGAAACAAAGCACAATACAGGGGTTCGGACTGAGAGAGAAGTATTCAAAAAAAAAAAAAAAAAATCTGTGCACATATCCTCATAGTGTCCTATTCATTTCTGAAGTATTTTTATATTGAATTACTATGTGAATATCATAAATGCATGGTCACAGAATTTAAATCAAAAAGGGAGACATTCGAATGCAAAGTTTGTTAAATTCAGAGAAGGAGTAACAACGCTCATCTACAGACAACACCAATAGAGTAACCAAACACGCAACCAGGAATCGTCCATACAATTTTCTACATACGAAAAATCAGAGTTCGCCATTACAGTGAAGAGAACAACCACAATAAAACCCAGGTATGTGAATTTTAAAAGCATAACCAAAAAAAATCAATTCCAGATAGTTAATATACAATCATCACAAGTTATTGTCCATTTACATTTTGTGTTTAAAAACTTAGGAACGAACTAGTTCACGGATTTGGGAACTGTAATCATTATCAACATAAATTGAAACCCCATAAATTCCCAAACCCACTCCTACGACTCGACAGAGACGCTATACAACAACAGAACCAAACATAAAAAGTGGCTCGAGGCCAACAACTAAACCAAACCATACGCCGAAAGACTCAGGCAAACAAACTATAGGTAAATAGAACAATGCTACCCGGAATTCTCTCAAAATAGTCGGAGGTCCAAGCACTGAAACCCTTGGTCGCTCCACCTGCCAGATAAACCAAAGGACAAGAGTTAAATTACAGTGGAAGGAAAATACAGGAAGATTAAAACAAATTTTATTTTGAACAAGCAAAAACTACATTGGATTCTGCTTACTATCAGAGGAGCCTTGACCACTGCAATCTCAGATTGTCTTCCTGCTCACAAGGAGCCAAAGATGTTAGAACTAGAAAGAGAATCAAGTATCACAATATAGCAAAGAAGGAAAGCTTACTAGTCACATTGGCGGAGGAATCAACGAAGAACGACACCATTGGTTTATCGAGACCGTGCATGAGCCGAACAAGTGCTGTAGAACGAGACCGAGAACCACATTCTCATAAACAAGCACATAGTGGTAACAATAGTGAAAACCCAGGTAACAAATCGAGCAGAGGATGCACAGAGGTAGAGACCCGTTAAAAATCGATAACAGAAAACATAGGAACAGTCTAGACACAAGCAGAGAAACAAACCTTACCAGGTTTCCACAGTTCCACAGACGACCGAGACACTTCCACAATAGATTCTGAACAAATGGAGCCGTGAAGACCGCCACAAGAATTCAACTCAACAGACTCGGAGCAGCAAAACCCTAGACCAACTAAAAGAACCCACATAAAAACTTGCAGACTACTAACTCGTATCACAGAGAACCAGGAGGACAAGCTTCAAACAAATACGAAGCATCACAGAAGAAAATCACAGAGAAATCGCCAAGTCATCGAGAGCTCGCAGACGGAGGAACCAAAGGTAATACAAAACTGAATGAATGCAAGGGTGGCAAAAACCCTATACCAAGGTGGGGTTTAGAATTCCAACACGGTACAGGTGTCCGCTCCACATACAACCAATGTACCTTATCGTAAAACCTATTGATTGAGCCCAGATTGAAAATCAAGTTATATCTATCTGAAATCCAGTGAACATAAATATCAACTGATGGTACAACACCAAGTGGAAAGGAGCGACGGCGGGGCCACGTGGGTTGGCCCCATCAGAGAAGTAAATATCATGAATGAGATAGTAACTATCTGAGACCCTTGGGTGAGGTAGAGCTAGTTACCAACTATGAAATAAGTGGTAGATGGATAAGAGGACTGTTATGTTCTTTTTGTATTCTTCCTAAAAAAAATCATGTTTTCTTTGAGACACTAATGTGAAGCAAGTGAAAAGGGCACAACAGAAAGAAAATTACACACCAGTGCTGGATGAGATACATTTTCGAAGAAGTATCCAACCTAGGAGGAACTTAGTACTCTAATATTAATTTTCCCAAAATTTACCAACTTCAATTTGATATTTTGAACCCCGCTTATGTGCAAGATTTGTAAAACGAAATAGTATGGATTATGGTTTTATGAATTGTATAATTAATTATGCATATACGTTTATTTGTATACATATAATGCACGAAAGTTTCAAGTAGGAAAATTAGAGTAAATGAACTTTGAAAAAAGAAACATATAGAGTGAACACATGTATAAGAGAGCTTTTATACAGAAATCGAGAACAAAATTGTTTTTATACAGGTTTTATTTTAACTAGCACTGTAGTTGCATTTCGCGTTTGAGATATATCTATATGTATATAATGTTTTTGGTCGATTATAACTATTATACAACATAGAACTCTGGTAGTAATAAGTAGTTGTTATTTCATTTTATTAATAAATAATTTTATAAGAATTGCAGTAGGTAATACTCAAAAGGATTGATATATCCGATAAGAGGTCTAGGTATATATATGTATGTACCAGTAAATAAATATATTAAGGTACTGAAAAACTATGTAAGAAAATATCTGTAGAAAAAACCTGTAAAATACAAGAGATAGATGTCTGTGTATGAAATTATTAGAAGGATGTCTTCGGGACAATAAGGAAAAAAGATGATAGAATATTTCTCTATATTTCTAAATTTCTTTTAGTAAGACTAAAATAAGAATATTGCACTATAATACAAAATACTTAAATTATAAATAAAATATTTTCTGGAAAAATCTTGTCATGCATCTCTAAATAGATTATGAACAAAAAGTTTGTAAATATGTTTTATATTCAATCCAACAATATAACAAAGATTTCAGTCATGGAATGTTACTGTGATAATTACAGTTATGGTTAAGATTAGCCATATTGATATAAAGTTGGAATTCTAAACATATTTCAAAAGTGGAATTAAACATCCCAACATATCAGTAGGATTTAGGCTTAAATCCTTTAATATTTTACTTGCTCAAAGGAAGTGATGCTTTAAATAAAACAAAAGAAAATATTTTTAACACATGATTAGCATCGAAAACCTTGAAGTCATGTTCCTGAACTCAGCGACACATCAAATCATGCTCAAACAAATGGAGTAACTAAGGGTTTGGGTTATCCGAAGTGGTAATTGATAGTTGATAAATTTCCGTGATTAAGAAGAATACTTTAAGTATCCTCATCAAACTAAGAAGCATGCAAAGAATTTGTACGCCATAATTACATATGAATATATGCCAAAAACCAAAGATTATATTAAAAATTTATATACTTATGCGTAAGGGAATTACTAAAGAATTTCAAAAATATTTTTAAAAAACTGTAAAGGTAATATTAAAAATAATTACCTTAATAGAGTTCAGAATATAAAATACATGGTCATTCATCTATGTCCCATAAATAATTGGAGTTAACAAAAATGTAAAAAAGATAGTGTTAAAATCTATGTAACATAACTTAGATAAGTATATAATAACTAAATAACAGAAGAAGTATGTAATTACATGGAATACTGAGACTTACACTTGGATTTATAACAATTTGAAGAAATAGGAGGAATTCCCTTGGAAAATCCTAAGGGTTAGGGTGTGAAATTGTAAATTCAAACTCAAGCATAAATTGACAAAGTCAAATACAAATATAAAATCATTATTGAAAATGCAACAAGAAAATCCTAATTTATTTTTTTTCCTTGAATTAAATTTGGAATCAAAATTGTAATTCCACATCTCATGAAAACTTGTAATAATTATATTGGTTAATTCAAGTTGAGGGTCTAACTAGAGTCATGTAGAGTCTGTCTTATAATTAAGAGCACTAGTTGAGTTTATTTTCAGTTGGAATTAGTAAATTCAGTCTAACGAAGATAAAGTCAATTAAATTAGTTCTAACTAATGGAAGAATTAGTGGGAGGTCTAGTAGTGTGGTGTTGCCTATAGTCCAGTTGGGTGTTTCCTATAGTCGAGTGAGGTGCTGCCTGAAGTACATTGTGGTGTTTCCTGAAGTGTAGTGTGGTGGTTCCTACAGTGATCAACCAGTAAACTAAAGATTCACTCATAATTAAATAAATGGTGCATGAAGTCACATGAAGGCCTATGAGGGTTGCGCAATTCATAATTGAGGAATTTCCAAACCAAATAGGGGATAATTCCGTGAGGAACAACACAAATAAATAGGAACTTGGGAAAGGAGGAAATTGGCTAAGTATTGACCTAGGCTTGTCTCGAAAGTAGTGAGGTAGATAAAGATAGTGCAAAGGTTGCTTGGGCTTGAGAAAATCATTGTAATCTTCCCATATTTCTTACTAATGCAATATAAAGATAGGAGAGGTTTTTAGTTCTGGATTTCCCCAGGAAATCATTGTGTTATGTGTGATTGAATTCTTTCTATTGTATGCTTCGTGATTTCATCGATCGTTTATTATTTTTGTTGAGGAGTAGAGTGGATTCAATTTAATTTTGTTATTACAATTAGAAGTCTGAATCTACAAAGAATTTCTACATGGTATTAGAGATGAAATCACTATAAAAGAGGAAAATATGTTTTTTTCTTTTGCAGGAGAAATCTAGTTCAAACTATATTTATTGGAAGGAAAGGATGGAAATAGTGTTGGAATACAACGACTTAAGTAATTCATAGACAAAGATATTCCTAAGTTAGTTGATGCTCAAGGTGTGACAAAGTGGATAAAATGTGTAGCAAAGGCGAGAAGGATTATCCTAGAAGGAGTTTGAGATAATATTGTCTCAAATCTTCACAGTAAGGATATTGCATTTGCAATGTGGAAGCCCTCGACGAACCTATTACAAAATAAAAAGTGACCATAGGAAGCTAGCACTGAAGGACAAGCTCAAAAAATCAAGATGGAGAAGGGCGACACAATGTCGAAGTACTTGACCAAGTTCACGCAATTTCATGATGAGATTGGAAGTGTGAGTGTTGTTGTTGGTGACGATGATTTGTTCAGCTTAGAACTTCTACGCTTTCCCAAGAGCTGGTAGAGCCACTAGGACTTAGTTAATGGGAGTGAGAAGTTACTAGAGTGGGAGTGATTGTGTTCCGATTTGTTGCAAGAAAAGTTTTAGCAAAACACCAGAGAATTGTGCCTTAGCTGGAAAGGTGATGAAATTGAAGGGGAATTCATCCCATTCCAAATCATATTCCATTGAGGGTAGCAAGAAGAAGTACATGTTGAATATTAACATTTTTCACTGTCATGAGTTGGGACACTATGCCACGAACTATCCAAACAAGAAGGTTGACAACAATCCCTTAGGAGGAGTGGAAGGTCAAGTTCTTACTTCATAATTCGAAATGGATTTCACCCTCATCACTTACATGGTGAAATTTGTGATGAGTAGTGTGTGGTACCTGGAGAGTGGAGCCTCATCCCATATGACGTTAACAAATATTTCTTCAATGACTTGGAGGATAAGGACCTACAGATGCACATTGAAATGGGAGATGATGGAAGGTATAGTGCAACTAACTTCGGTAGTGTTACCTTTCATAGGGAGTCTGGTTCTATTCTCACATTAAAAAATGTGATGTATGTTCCGGGCTTGAAGAAGAATTTGGTTTCAGTTTCCATGTTGGAGGACCATGGCTTCGATGTGATATTTAGCAAGGTAAAGGCTTTCCTTCGTCAGATAGTTTCAGGAAAAGTGAAGCGGATCGATTTTCAGGTGAGGAACATCTACAAATTGAATGTAGAAGATTATGTTTCTTTGAGAAAAAAGGTAGAGAAGGTGCATAGTTGAGACATCGGTGAGTTTTGGCATAGAATATTGGGTCACTCGCACCACGAAGATATGAAGATCATGAAGAAAAATTATATAGGACTCCCCAAGGGTACACTAGAGTTGAGAGACACATACAACAAATAGGGGAAGTACAACAAATATTTCTTCATGATAAAGAAAATCAAGCACAAGTGGTCCTTGAAAGAGTTCACTCAAATGTGTGTGCAGCTTTCTCGAAAACCTCCACAACCAAGCACGAGTATTATGTAATATTTGTATATGATTTTTCTCATAAGCACTAGATTTTATTCATGTAGGAGAAAGATAAGACGTTCACTATTTTTTCTGAATTTAAAGAACTTGTTGAGAAATATACTGGTAGGAAAGTTAAATCTCTCAGAAGAAATAACAATGGATAATATGTGTAGAATGAATTTAAGAAATTTTGTGCATTAGAAGGAATTCGATGGGAGTTAATAGCACCTCATAAGACACAACAAAATAGGGTGGTTAAGAGGAAGAACAAAAGTATTGTGGGAGCTGCACCAATGATGTTGCATGATCAAGGCCTATCGTTGCATTTATGGGTTGAACAATGAAACATAAATCTTTATTTGTAGAACAAAAGTCCTCATTGAATTCTCAGGATGAGCACACCAGATGAAGCCTTTTCAGTAAGAAACTAGATGTGGCACACTTGGGGTATTTGGTTCAATAGTTTATTTTCATGTTACCAAGGATGCATGAAGAACGTTAGAGCCAACAGTTGAGTTGGGCATATTTATGGTGTACACTAATACAAATCACAACAATCTAGTGTACCTGCCATCTCACAGAATGACAATGGTTTGTAGAGTTGTGAAGTTTGATCAAGAGAAGCCCATCAGATGTTCCCTTAAGAGGGAGCTTCAGTTATATGTAGATGAGGAGCTTTTAGCTCCAAAGGAAGAACCTCATGATCATGTGGAGCAGCCACATGCATAGGGGTAGGGAGTGGAAGAACCCACTCATGCAGAGACCAAATATGGAAGGAAGCGCACTAGAGAGGCTGACATATTGACGCATGATGCTAGAGAGAATGTAGGATCACCCACATCATAATGTAGGCAAAGGAGGTCATTAGATTAGTACACTCGTTACATGGATCTGATGAGTGAGGGTGTAGAGGTTGAGCCATCCTCATTCGAGGAAGCAGTGTAGAAACCAATATCATTTGATGCCATGGGTTGAGAAGTATGACTCCATTATGAGAAACAATGTTTGGGGAGTGGTCCCAAGACCAGCAGACAAGTGAGCGGTGACTTCCTTATGGATTTACAAGGTAAAGCAAGCAACATATGGTAGTGTAGAGAAATACAAGGCCATATGTTTAGCAAGAGGGTTATCTTAGGTGGATGGAACTAATTACGAGGAGAGATTTTCTGTAATATAAAAGTACTCTCAAAACATATCTATTATAGCACTTTCATCATAGATCGGGTGGAAGATACTTTAGATGGATGTGAAGACAAAATTCCTCAATGGTGTAATTAACGAAGAGGTGTCTATTAAGTAACCGGAAGGATTTGAGACCTTCAACAGAGAGTTGCATGTGTGCAGACTCAGGTGAGCATTGAATGGACTAAAAAAAGCACCTTGTTCTTGCTACACTAGGATTGGGCACTATTTCATTGGGGTTGGCTGCACCAAAAGTGAAACAAATGCGAACCTTTACCATATTATGGTTGAAGGTAAATTGTTGATTATAGTATTATATGTCGACAATTTGATTCTAACAGGTGATGAGAAGCTGATAAAATATTGCAAAGAGCACCTTGCAAAATAATTCGAGATGAAGGACCTGAGGCTCATGCATTATTTCCTTGGTATGGATGTATCGCAAGGAGATGGGGAACTATTTATCTCTCAAGGAGAGTATGCCAATGAGATACTAAAGAAGTTCCACATGGAGAGCAACAAACCCATGGAGACTCCTCTAGTAGATAATAGGAGGAAGGAATATGCTACTTCAGGTGAAGTAGTGGAGGGTACTATTTATAGACAACTTGTGGGTTCACTCATGTCTTTGGTGAACACATGACAAAACATATGTTTTGTAGTTAATCAACGTAGTCAAGCAATGGTTAAGGCAACCAAAATCTATTAGAAGGAAACTAAACATGTGTTGATATACCTCAAAGGAACCACTCACTTTCTTCCATGGTACATAAGTACAGAGGGAGGGGAGCTTGAAGGCTTCATAGATTTATATTATGCAGGGATTCCATCTAACACAAGGAGAACATTAGGGGGAATATTCAGTATTAGGTCAACAACAGTTTCTTGGTACAACAGGAAGCATAGATAAATTGCACTTAGTTCAGCAAAAGTAGAGTACATGGTTGTTATTCAAACAAATTATAAAGCTATCTGGATGAGGAAGATCCTTATTGGGTCATTTGGTCAACAGATGAATCCTACATTGATTTACTATGACAATCAGAATTGTATCAAACTCTCTGAGAATAAAGTTTTTCATGATTGATCCAAGCATATTGACATCTGGTATGACCATCTACGAGATTGTGTGCAGAGGAGAATGATGTTGTTTGAGTACATTCATATAGAGGAACATGATGCATATATTTTCACAAAGGAATTGTCAAGATGAAAAGCCGACTTTCACAGAGGCAGGATCGGGGTAGTAGATAATCCCTTTCTTATTGAGAGGGAGTGTTGAAAATGAAACAAGAAAATCCTAATTTAATTTTTCCCTTAAATGAAATTGGGAATAAAATTGTAATTTCAATCTTATGACAAATTTTAATAGTTAACTAAGTTAATTTGACTTAGTTAACTCAGTTAATTCGAGTTCAGGGTCTAACTAGAGTCATGTAGAGTGTGTCCTACAATTAGGAGAATTAGTTGAGTTTATTTGGAGGTGTAATTAATTAATTCAGTCTGACTGAGTTAAAGTTAGTTAAACTAGTTCCAACTCATGGAGGAATTAGTGGGACGTCTAGTAGTGTGGTGTTTCCTGAAGTACAGTGGGTTGTTGCCCAAAGTGTAGTGTAATGCTGCCTGAAGTATAGTGGGGTATTGTTTGAAGAGCAATGTGGTGTTGTCTAAAGTATATTGTGGTGCTACCTGAAGTGCGGTGTGGTGCTACCTAGAGTGGTCAGCCAATAAACTGAAGATTCACTCATAATTAACTCATGCATGTCAGATCAGAGAAAGACCTAGTTGATAATGGAGTTGAGGGATAATGTATTATTAGTTGTAAAATCATCCAAATTGAATAGATGGTGCATAAAGTCACAATTCATAATTGAGGAATTTCCCAATTAAATAGGGGCTAATTCCTTAAGGAACAACACAAGGAAATAGGGGCTTGGGTAACTAGGAAAATGGCTACGTATTGGTCTAGAATTTTCTACGAAGTAGTGAGACAGATAGAGATAGTGTAGAGGTTGCTCGGGCTTGAGAAAAGCATTGTAATCTTCTCATATTTTCTTACTAATGCAATATACAGATAGCAGGGGGTTTTAATTGTGGATTTCCCAAGGAAATCATTGTGTTATGTGTGATTGAATTCTTTCTCTTGTATGCTTCATGATTTCATAGATCATTTATTGTTTCCAATGATGAGTAGAGTAGATTCAAGTCAACGGTTTTATCATATTACAATTATTGGTTTGAATCTACAAGGAATTTCTACAATTATAAAAAATCTAAATTCAAATATACATTGATAGAGTTGAACTGGACAATGAAAGACAAAGTTGAAGCTAGTATGTTGTTGTGGTATGTATAGGGTTAATAGAAAACCATAACCCCAAAACATATCTTAACATAATAAAAGAATGAAATAAAAACCATGATGTAAATAATCTTGTCTTATACAGTTAGTCATTGCATAAAAGATTGGAAAATTTCCAACCTCCAAAAATGATATGGGCAAAAGCCATAGAAAGAAATCATAGAGAAAACAATAAATATTAGAAGGAAATTGTGACAGAGGACCAAAAATACTATAACAAATAAATTCAAAATGAAAGTATATGTATTTTAACTGAAGGTTGATAATTCATTCAACATAATACTAAGAGTATGAAATTATGGAACTTCAATGGCCTCTCCGACAAAAACACAACTCTGAAAAATGGTAAATGATTATAAACAAACAGAATTTAAATACCAAAAATTTGTGTCTTGAAATTCATATAAGAGACCAAGGATTATACAAGGGTTTTATCTCAGAATATTACGTTAGAGATATTTCTTAGCGGAAATGTGAAAACTAGTGTTCTGAATGACAAATTTCTTGTTATTGCATTGACAAATCATGCAATATCCTTCATGGATGATGGTCAAGGATCTATAGAAACAATTTGGCAGAGAAACTATTGGCTTAGTGGGTCTTGAACCAGGTTCAAAGTTATTTTTTCCAAACAAATCCCTACACTACTAGCACTTTCGGCATCAACCCGTGGAGTGTGGACTGAATTCTCACCCGAAGCAGTATGGGGGGATGCTAGAACCAAGTTTTTGCACCTAGAGATTAGTGTCATGTCGTTTTATTCCCTAAACCTACCTTTGCGCATCTCGATAAGCCTTTAGGGCTTATCGACATAACTTCCCTTAATCAGATTCTATACCTCGGTAAATGTTCACGACGGTCTTTCGTGGACCCTAAATAGGTGAATCAACTTCTTTCATGCATCCAGGATTACTCTTAATCCCGTATTTACCCAGATCAGCCTAAGCATCGAGAACATTAACATGTAATAAGATATGCTTCGTGTAAATAGTTAATATTAACTACGTTCATACACCAACATCAATTATGTAAAGTCGCACATCAATACAGTATTAATTCATAAACCCATCATTCATCATAACATAATAGCACATTCATTCATAATAGAAGTAAATCAACAAACACATGAATTTCTAGAATAATCTCTTTATTAATACTTCAGTTCTGTTTACAAACTCAAGACTTCCGTGTGCACTCAGCTACAAGGGTCCGCGCACTTAGCTGTGGACTCTATTTTAGCCTCTGCACACACAGTTGCAGAGCCTCTCTTCTACTCTAAGACTTCTTCACTCTTTCTTCTACTAACCCATTACACTCATCTTCATCATCTTTGTTATGCCTTAGACTCTTTAAGACTCTCCTACTTATACAATCCCATGGTTCGCGGACCATGGGTAAAACCCTTTATGACACTTTACTATCTATGTGCTCTGCAACCACAACTTGCGGAGACTTCACACTTTTTACAATAAAACTTGGGCTTTTTGCCCCAAAACTTGGTCTTTTACCCCAAAATTGAACCCAGGGGACCTTGTCCCAACAGGCCCCCAACACAAACATCGTGACTCGCCCTCGAGTCACTATTATGGCATTAATATATTACTGTAGAGACCTCCCAACTCTATTTGTGCCACTGCTACCTCAACCGTGCTCTATGAGGCTTCCCGTTTGATTTGCTCCAGCACCTGCTTTATTGTTTGTCCCGCATTGTCTTCCTTGATTTTATCCTGCATGCGCTACAAGCTAGCCAACTTCTCCTCAATGTTGGCGGAGATAACATAGGCCTCATCCAGCCAAGGCCCCAATCTGGCCTTGAGGACTGCCTCTTTCCTCTGTGCTGCTTCAACCTATTCAAGCAACTCTTTTACCTCATGCAACTTGGCCAATCGTGGTGCTATAGCAACGGTGTGCACCGTCGCTCATACTTCATCATACCACTGCTGCAATTCACCGATCTATGTGTTTAACCTCTGCAAGTTATGATCTTCCTGCAGAGCCGTGACTACCTCATTGGGTTGCTCGAAGAGCATGGTGCAATCCACCACCGTGGCATCCACTATTGTGACTCCATCCTTCACAGTGGCTTCGCACTATTCTCTGACCTCTGGTAGAGTTGAAGGTTGTGACTTCAACTCTAAACCTGTGATTTTAAGGTTCAGTTCAAACTAAACCTTGGCCACTTCTGTCTTCGCATCGCGCACACCTACAACCAACTTCTTGATCTTCGCCTCCAACGACGCTTCCTCCGGGATATGTAGTTTAGGGACTGTTCTGCATGCCTTGGCTACCACAGCTGCAAGCTGGTCATTTTGTGCCCAAACTTTCTTCCGGGCCTCTAGCACTGCTTATTTCTCCACAAACATCTATTCTTTGTTAACTTTGTACTCAGTGATCGGGCTCAGCATGCACTTCTCTCAGGCCTTAACTTATGATATCACACCTACTTACAGTGTGTAGAAACTTGCTGGGGAGCGCAGCCAGGTTGAGGCCAATATTCTTCAAAGTGATAACAATAGCCTTGTTAGTAGTTGCCTCTAAGCTCAAAGATCCATCAGGTAGCACAAATGCTTAGAGATCTAACCATCGAACGATCTATGCTACTTGAGTGGTCCTCGGTGCCAAACTGGTTGATGTTGCGTTGCTTTGTCCTGCACCTGCCTGGAGTCTAGTCATTTGTATTTGCATCTTGTGTAGTGCCTTGATGGTGCTTAATGCCTGCTTTTTCTGTTGCTCAAAATGTTGCAACAGTTCTCTTGTTGTATCTCGCACCTTGTCTCCAATTTCTTCCAAGTCACCATCCATCAAAGTAATCGAATCTAATGATGACTTGGTGTCTTTTGTCTTCTTTTGAAATCCTTCCTTTAACTTCTCATTGTGCTGCTTTGTTCAGAAGGGATTGCTTTCCTGTTGATCATTGTCACATTGATCTGACAACTCTTCCTCCTCTCTTTGGGATGAAGGAGGCTTCTAACTTCTTTCGGAGCCATGCTCTTCTTGTTCTTCATGTTCCTTCACGGCGTGCTCCACTTCTACTTGGGCCTTTTCCTCAACCTCTTTATTTCTCTTCTCAGCCAACTGTTGAACCTTCTGCCTAGTCGTTTCATTTTTCTTCTTCCCTACAGACTCGCTAGTCCCTACGGCCATGTCAGAAGGAGAATGCCACTATGTTGGCCAATGTTGTTGTTAACTGTCTCCTTGCTATCAAATCATGAACAGTGACGGTAACGGTCACTTTTTGGTTGCGCTACGTGGTCTCTCCCTCTATAGCGTAGCTCCCTTCGTACTTCTTGTGGTACTATGACACCATCTTGTTTCGTGCAAAGTGCCTATCGCACAGCTCTACCAACCGGGCAGTGTAGTTTATAGTTTGGTGCCTCCTTGTAGCTATGTCGAGTGCTAAGATTTTTCTACCATCATGTAGTCATTGGGTCAGATCCCTGGTGTATGGCTTCAATCGACTTCCATTTACATTTCTCGGAAATGGATCTCCATTCAATTTCATGAGTTGAACTGCTCCACCATCGGTAATCTCCTTGATAACACATGGCCCTAGCAAATACATCTGAAATTTTCCTGGAAACTTATCAAACTTACTATTATATAATAAAAATAAATCATTTACCTTGAAGGTTTGTATTTTGATGTGTTAATCATGCCATGCCATTTTGTGTTCCTTCTAAACTTGCTGATGGAATCCAGCCAAAAATCTATCTTCCACTGGCTCTGTTGTTTGTGCTAGCCACTCTTTTAAGGCTCAGTACTCTACAATTCCTGTGAATGCCACTATGCATAGTCTAGGCACAATTTACTCCATAGGCATCATAGCCTCTATGACATAGACCAACCTAAAAGGTTTTTGACTAGTAAGCTTCTTACAAGTAGTTTTGTAAGCCCATAATATTGCTCGCACTGTGCTGATCATTTAGTTTAGGAAATGCATACCGCGATCAGTCATCAAAATCTTTGGGCAACTGAACTTGTTCAACACATATTCAAATAAGAACTCCATTGTTGTTTCCCCTGTGTTGTGCTTCATGGGCTATGCCTCTACTCATCTGGTCAAATACTCGATCACAGTGATGATATACAATGCACCCGTCTTCTTTCCTGGGGGATGAATCGGTCCTACAAATAATTTGCCCATTTATGAAATGGTTGCAATGATATCTATGGATTTAAAGGCATCTCATCCCTCTGCAATAGCCTACCAGTTCTCTGACATGCATTACATGTCCTACAATATGCTTTGGAATCCTTTTGCAATGTCGTTCACCATAACACAACATATAAAATCTTTTGTGCTATTTCTTTTCCTACATAATGGCCTACTGTAGCCCCTCTATGAGCTTTAGCTAGGATACCGTTTCGTTTAAAATCAAGTACATATCATCGCAGTATCTCATCTGATCCCATTTTATACAAGTGCCCTACAATAACATAAAAGTTTTCCGTCCTCACCACCAATTCCTTCTTATGTTGACTAGTGTATGCTTCTGGAACCGTTCTCAGAGTTAGGAAGTGGATAATGTCTGCAAAGTGATTATCTGTTACACACACCACAAAGAGTTGCGAGTCAGGAAACCCTTCTTCTAAATTGGTAGGCTCCTCTCCTGTTTCAATGTGCAACAGATGAACTGGCCCTGCATTCAATCACCCTGGCTTCATAATTACTTCGAAAACATACACTTGAAACAACAGTAGCCATCTCCATATTTCCCCCCCAACACAACCTTGTTGACTAGGTATTTTAATGCAGAATGGTTTGTATACATCTTAAAGTGTTCATCTAGCAGGCAATGTTTAAAATTTTGGGGCATGTATACCATAGCCAACCCCTCGCGCTCTATCGTTGAATAATTATTTTCAGCCTTAGACAAATTCCTCCTTGCAAACGCGATAGGGTGATCCAATTCTCCTTCACTTGCATGTGTCAGCAATTCTCCCAGTGCAATACATAAATCGTCCACATGCACATCAAATTCCTTCTTCCAATCCTAGAAGACTAGGATCGGGGCAGTGACCATTTTCTCTTTCAATACATCCAGAATCCGTTGACATTCTCCATCCCAATAGAATGTATCATCCTTCTTTAATAGATTTTCCATCGGCGTGGTAATCTGGGCATAACTCTTGATGAACTTCCGATAGTATCCAGTATTACCAAGTGTTGTGGGCAGTTGTTTAACACTTCTTGGCACCTCCAAATTAATTATAACCACAATCTTAGTAGGGTCCACCATTAATCCTTGTCTACAGACCACATGACCTAGAAAAATTATGAAAGAGACGCAAAATAAGCATTTCTTTAAGTTTAGCGTGATCTGATATCTTCAACATGTATCCAACATCAAGTGAAAACTAACTACATGGCGCTTTACTAGTCCAAACATTTTCCAATCATCAAAATATACTTCCAAAAATATGTGAATGAACTCTTGTTGGGTACAAGAATTGCGCTTGATCAAACTCTTCAACACTTAATTGTCAACTTGAGGGTTTCGTAAACTTAGAGATGAAGCATAGGAAATGCCAAAAATGGTATGACTTTCTCCTATCTCTAATCCTACTTCTTAAAGGAAATGCTTTGCAGACTCAGACAGAAAACAATTAGAAACGTAATTAACACCTAAGCAACTCTAGTGTTGGAATGTAGAAGAAAATTTCCAAGTAAATAAAGTAAATAAATTCCACACAACAGAAACAATCTTAAATGCTGGAATGAAATGCTATGTTCATATTTAGATGGATGGTCAACAGTTTGACAATTGGGACCTTGCAGAATTCTATCTTCCTTCCGATCTTCCTCTCACACAAACAACTTGTCCTTGCATTGTTGCAATCTTCTTGCACTAGTGCAGGTATAGCAGGCACTTTCATATAGCCAACGAGTGTTTATAGCTAGGCTTAGTAGCCATTTTTTACTTAAAACATCCAAGTTTTGGAATATTTTGATGTAAAAGACTAGATTCAATATATATATATATATATATATATATATATTGGTATTTTATGATGTAAATGTTTTTTAAGTGTTTTTGTAAATTTTTAACTGTGTAAATATTTACTTTCATACATGTATCTATAGGGAATGAGACAGATGCCAATCTAACACATTTTTCCAATGAATCAGCAACTGTATTAAATTCTATAGGAATGTGTTCATATGTGATAACTTCAAATTGACGTTCCAAGTGTCCTACCTTTAGATAATGATGTAACAATATTGGATTACAAACGTGATAATGATTTGTGAATTGCCTAACAACAAGTTGAGAGTCTAACTTGACCACTAGATTGAATATGTCCCTTGATGATGCTTCAGTGAGAAGTGAAAATATGGACATGTACTCAATAGTATTGTTGGTGGAAGTACCAAGAAAGACTCCCCCAGAACAAAACAATTTTGACTCAGGTGTGTAAATGGCCCAAGAAGCGGATGCAATGTGCCGTGCGTGATGATTGGCACCATATGCATTTCCTACGTATGTTAAGGGTAATGAAGGCATCTACAATACAAGAAATATGTATGAGACAAATACTTCAATAAATACCAAAAAAATCCAGTCACATCAAAAGAGAAGAAAAACTTATAAATACATAAAATTACAAAGCACATGCCTAGTGCAATACTAGGTATAATACTTTTTCAGATAGAGCCCATTTCAGGGCTCAGCGAGTGGGATTCCTTCCCAGTCCTGAAGTTCATATGCCCATTTTGAGAGGGCTTTCTTGATGACATATGGACTGAGCCATAAGGGTTCAAGTGTTCCTACCCCCAAAGAGGTCATGTTTTTGATCATAGAGTAAAACAAGATCTCCCTCTTGGTAAGAATGAGGCTTGACCTTTTTGTCATACTACGCTTTGACTCGGTGCTTGTGGGATTTGAGTGTTAATTTGGCAGCTCGACAGGTTTCATCCAGTTGATTTAGATATAGCAGCTGCTCTTCTTCGGTAGTAGTGTCAGGCAAGAGTTCAATGACGATTTGTAAGGAAGGAATCTAACCCTCGAATGGTAAAACTACTTCCAGGCCATAAGCCAGTTTAAAAGGTGTGATGCTTGTAGCTGTTTTAGCTTAAGTTCAGTATGCCCATAGTGCAAGATATAACATTTTATGCCAGTGGGTTTTATGATTCCCTACTAACCTACGGATCATGGTTTTTAATACACCATTGACGGCCTCTACTTGACCATTAGCCTGGGGGTAGTAGGAGGATGATTGATCCTAGTGAAAACCTAGCAGCAATTTTAAGTCAGACATCATGTGATTCTAAAAATGAGACCCGTGCTCTATAATAATCATGTAGGGCACACTGAAGTGACAAATGACCTGATTAAATAGGAATAACATTTCGATTTCTCCATCGGCCAGGAAGGTGGGAAGGGCTTTGGCCCATTTCGTGAAATAGCCCACAGCTACAATAATATAGTTGTGTCCAGCAGAGGAAATAGGGTTGCAGGTTACGAAGTCTATCCTGCATTTGGCAAAGGGGCCAATGGAAATAACCGGGTGTAGTAGGGCCGAAGGAGCAGGCATTTTCTTTGTAAACACTTGAAAAGGATGGCATTGCTGGATAGCTTTGATACAATCTTTGAACAAGGTTGGCTAGTAGTAGTTTGTGTGAAAAATTTTCTGAGTAGTAGATATGCCAAAAAGATGACCGCCACATGCCCAAGCATGGTAGTCATTTAAAAAATGTTTTTCCTCTTCATGAGTGAGGCAACATCGAAGAATTGTATCCACACCATGACGATATAAAATATCATTAAGCACTAAATAGTGCTGCGCTTGGTGGCAAATGCGACGACAGTCACCTAACGGTAGCTCAGGGTGGAAACATTGCGCTTGGAGGTATACAAGAATTTCACCATACTGAGGGTCAGTAGTGTCAATAAGGTAGACAAATTCATCCAGAAGAGGATCGTGGGCTATCTCATTAGGATCGACAGTGGGAAGATATGACAAAATTTCGGTGAAGACTGAGGAATTTTTCGCCTTGGTAGTAGTGAAAACCAAATGAAATTATTGGAGGATCACGATCCATTTTGAATATTTGCCTCCAATTACTTGACAAGAAAAGATTTGTCTCATGGGATTCTCCAAGGTGATGACAGGGGCTTGATCATCCCAAAGATACGACACTCCAGTCTTAAGTAGGTGCATGAAGCCTTTCGTCAACTCAGCATAGTTTACGATGAACCATCGTAAAAAAATTTCTTTCCCTTACCAATGTTGTAGCTACAGAATGGATTGTGGTTTGGGCAATTAAGTAATTACCTTTACCTTATCACGATCAACCCTAATCCCATACTTGGAGACAATGAATCCAAGTAAGCGTCCAAACTCGACAAAGAAAACACATTTATGGAGATTTAGATGTATGGTATAAAACTAACACCTAAGAAAGATAGCTCTTAAATGATCTAAGTGATGTGCTCGCTTCTTGGAATGGGCTGGAAGGTCATCCAAGTAAGCCTAAATGATATGTCTGATATCGTGAAACATGTAGTTCATGGCCCTTTGTAATGTTGCTCCAACATTATTTAAACCAAATGGGAGGTTTCGATAGCCAAAGATTCCTCATGGGCAAATGAAGGCAGTCTTGTGCTTGTCTTTTGGTTTTATAGCAATTCGGTTGTAACATGAGAAACCATCCATGAATGAGAATGATTCACAACTAGTGCAGACTCCAGTCGTAGATAATTTGGTCGATGAACAAGATTCGATAATTATCCTTTGGAGACACGACATTCAAGTCTCGATAGTCAACACATACACAGATGGTTCCTTGTTTCTTATCGACAAGAACCAGATTGGAAACCCATTCCGTTAAGCAAACAGGATAGACGAAATCAACCAGTAACAAATTTTCCACCTCAGTCTTGATGGCTGTCATTTTGCGGGGGTGGACTGGTCGAAGCCTTTGGCGGAAAATTTTAGCATTGTCATATATCGTGATCTCATGATCGAGAATAGAAGGATCTATGTCATGAATTTCCTCATAACACCAAGCGAATACATCATGGAATTCCTTAAAAAGGTAGCTGAAGCTTGAAATTTCCTCAGGATTGCAATCTGCTCCAACCTAGACGTTTTCTATGATTCCTGTTGTGATAGAAATATCGATTAGCAATGTATTTGAAATATTTCCCATGTTTCCTTCCGAGCCCAAAGTTTGGATAGTCCTATATGGTGAGGAAATGATTTTAGGTGCATTAGATGACAAGATTTGAAGAGGTATCATGTCTGAATTAGATATTGAAACATGATGGCGTGATTCCTCCCAAGGTCACTCTTCTAAATTCATGATCTCTCTAATAGCTTCATCTGTAGGTAGGAATTAATTAAGGGGATCAAAAGGAGCAGTTATGGCAGGGGAAGTGGTATCGTTGCGTATGAACAAAGTGACCCGAGACTCGGATGTAGATTGAATGGCTTGGTAGGCCAATTTAGCTGGTGATAGGGGCATTTGTTCTTTGTAAGTGTCAATGTCTGAAGGGGCCGATAGGACCCAAGGATCGGTTGGTTCATGATGAATGGATGAAACCATATTGAATTTCTAAGGAACGACTAGTGGTAGAAGAGGGAAACAACCCATCATGGAAGAGCCCTTTAGTAGACTGGTACCGATACTAACATAAGAGTTAGGTACACCACCCACTAAGGGTACAGAGCCACTGGGTGATAGGGAATAATCATGGGTGCAAAAAGGATAACTAGTCCACTATGACTATCTTTACATCCAATGGAAATAGGATGATGCGAAAGACAATAGACATAATGGTAGTCATGTCATAAGTCCAATTGTGAACTAGCAATAGATTATAGTGGAGCTTTCTATCTATGACTTTGATGTCCACCATTACTATTTTCCCATACAAGATAATGGGGTAGCTAGCTAGGTAACCTTTTGGGATGAAAGTGTGGTTGTCGAAAGCTTTAAGGGAATTTGACGGTGGGGATACGGTTGAAGAACCCAAAGTTAGTCAACATGAAGTCAACATTATGCAGGTTGAAGCACCTTTGTCAATGACAGTTTTATGTATTACTTTTCCTTTCAAAAATATTTGCACCTGGAATGCTAGCTGATGTGAAAGGGGAGGTTTACATTTTTCCATGTCAAAAATTACAAGCATGGAATCCTAAGGGTTGATACCACCACTAGCCCCAAAAGCAGAGCTTTCCATTGTGTTGGACTAGTTTGCAATACTTTGAGCACCGACATAGCTGACGGTGCTTGTGCCAAATGTTCTACAATACTGTAGTTTTGGGCATCACGTGCAGATGTATTGTGCATTGTGCGATGAAGTACCCCTTTAGGGGGGGAAATCACAAGATCAGTAACCGACCTTTCGATATGAAGATCGTTAGGCAATAGTGGTTTTGACTTGAGGAGGGATCCTCTGCGTGAGCGACTAGAGCTCCATAAGATTTGGCTCTGGTTTGTAGGTCTACTATTTCAAAGGTGTAAATGGTAAATGGTCCTTCACCAGTTGAAGGATGTTGTGAGCCACCATTTCCCCTTTGTGGGGGTTGGGGTTGGTTTGCAATAAGGTGTTGTTGCCGAGCAGGGAAAGGATTATTCAGGATAGCATGGGTCCTTCCAGTGTCCTTTTTAGCAATGAAATCTGTGCGTTCCTGAAGATGTAGACAACAATAGGTCATTTGGTCTTCGACACAAATTTTGAAAGGGAATATAGCGGGTTTATCCTTTCCATCATCAGACGATGCAACAGTCTTCTCCTTTGGGTTTTGCTACTTTGTTGACTTCACTTCAGAAGGAGCATTCTTTTTCTTATTCTTCTTGTTCTTACCACCAGGTTTTTGTGTAGACTACACAAATTTTATCACGTTGGTAGGAAGAGTAGTCAATTTGGTAGAAGGGTCAACTGACATCTAGGCAATGTGACTGATGAGTTATTTCACAGTAGCCCCAGAGGTTGTGTTGATAATCCCATCGGCGTGCGCTCTGGGTTGCTAACTAGCGGGAGCATTGGAGTCGCAAGGGGCATTTGGAATTAGATTGTATAGAGTGCTAGACTATGAATATATCATATTTAAGCATTGGGCATGATGAATGGATTGGTCTTCTTATTGAAAATAATACTGAGAGCGGGGGTGAATCAGTATTATCTAGTTCTTTTAACAAATCTTCCTTATTTACACTTTGAATTATTTTTGCATATCAGTACCATAAAATAATGAGAAAGAAAAACAGATAGTCACATCAAAGAACACCAGATATAAGGTGGAAACCCAATGTGGGTGAAAACCACCTGCTGCAATATGTCTCTATCTTCTTTCAAATTAGAAACTCCTTTTACAATGGTCTTGTACTGGTGCAGTCCTTTACCAGTACGCAGGCTGCAACCTGCAGAGAGCTACAACTCTCTCTCGTTTTCCATCTCTCCTGGAAGGGAGCTGCAACCCCCTACTTCTTTTCTTTCAAGGACCACTTTTCATAAATTTTCAAACTGGATCCATAAACATCAAAAGATCATCAAGTACCAGTAAGTCACCCAGCTAACCAGATCCACAATAACAGTAAACTAAACCCAGAACACCTTATCAACAAAAAATCAGTCAACAAAAGATCTTAAGACAGATACGAAATTTCCTTTTCTTTGGCATGCGTCGCTATGCACATCACTTTCTGTGGCACCACGCACCTCCGCAGTTGCGCGCTCGAGAGATCACCCTTCACGGATTTTCTTTCCACTTTACTTTCATATAGATCGAGCTTTTGAAACAATAACCCAATATTTCAGATCTTAAGATATTCAACCCAAAAGCATACACAAGCCAAATGATCTCCTTTGCTTTATGTAGGCAAGCTCTTCTTCAAATCATGGACCAATACCACGAGCCAAAACCATAATAACACAATACCATGAACCCAATACTTGGGGTCAACACTTTTGGATGCAATACCACGGACCAAAACCATAGGATCAAAAAACTGTCGGACTAATACCATGAACCAACCA